>JAXCLQ010066851.1:0-14996 GCA_035584115.1 Cedrela odorata | reverse complement strand
TTACAGAGTACTCGGTTTGAAATCAAATAGGTTAAGTAAATTTAAAATTTGTGGCATAAATCTGAGCAACAGAAGTTACAGCATAATCCCGCACCTTCTTTGACATCTTCTACTCTTAAATAACTAAAATAAACCCAAAAATGCAGTTTTCCAGTAAAATATAACCTGTTTCTTCTGCTGAAACAGAGTGAACCAATGCCATAATCACAGCGACAGTAATGTTGAAGCTAAACAAAAAGACCAAAGTTTAGCTAAAGTGGCATGAATAGCTGAAGTGGAAAATAACCATAATAACAGCTCAGCATCTTCAGCAGAAAAGACAAACAAGCTGTGCTACACAAACTCTGAAAATTCCTCTACAAAAATTTCGTACTGCAGCTCTTGCAAATCCAATGGTCCTCGTAATTTTGATTTTTGTACAGCTGTAGGAAGATCCTGCGTTTAGGTTTCTTGCTTCCCAATTCACTTTTGGTATATGTATTTGTTTTTCCTTTCTTCTGTTTCGTTAAGTTGAAGAAATACAAAGAAAGCATTATTAGTTTGTTATCTTCTTCTTCTCCAAACTTGGTATCAGAGCCAAGAATGGTGAGCAGTCATAGTGAGACTTCTCAAAACACTGCCATAGCCCCAAATCCACAAAACAATGGAAACTTTTCTTTCGCCACCCCTATCAAACTAACTAGCACTAACTACCTATTATGGAAATCCCAAGTGTTGCCAAGTATTCGAGCAAATGGCTTGGAGAGCTTCATCGATGGAAGCAGAGACATTCCCAAGCATATGAACATGACAATGGATAGACAACAAAACATTGTTCTATCAGAGAACCCAGATTGCCAATTTTGGACGAAGCAGGATCAGTTGCTAATGGGATGGTTACTGTCTTCAATGATCGAAAGCATCCTTGCTTCAACCATTCAATGTGAGTCTTCAAGAGAGGTATGGATAACTCTAGGTAAGTTTTTCTCACCTCAAACAACTACTAGAGTCATGCACATCAGATTTCATATTCAAAACACCAGGAAAGAATCTCTAAGTATGGATGAATATTATAATAAAATGAAATCATTAGTGGATAGTCTCAGGGTATCTAGAACAGCAGTGACTGATGATAAACTAATTTTGTATCTAATTGAGGGTTTGGGGAATACGATCCTATAGTGGTCAATATTACTACTAGGGCCAAAAATTTGCGCCTTTAAGATGTGTATGCTCTATTGCTGAGTTTTGAGAATAGAATCCAGTAAAAACATGACATACGATAACCTAAACATGCAAGTCAACTTTGCACAAGTAAATAACTCTTAGAGAAAACCATGGAACACTGGTGAAAGAACAAGAACACACAACATGCATAACTTAGGTGTAAATCTTTTTGGAGGACACTCAGTGGCATAGGGCTTCCCAAGTAGAGGAAGAGAAAAGGCAAGCATCAGAGGCAACAAGTCCGCTTGTCAAATATGCAACAAAGTGGGACATGTTGCTACTAACTATTGGCACAGGTTCATCAAAGAATATACTCCCCAAGCAGCTGTGAAATCAAATCAGAAAAGTGTTTTTGTAGCTTTACCAAAAAATCCCATTAACTCTTATTGGTATCTAGATAGTGGGGCAACAAATCACATCACTTATAGCATCAACAACCTTAATCAAGTTTTGGAGTATAGTGGAGTTGAACAATTGGTTGTAGGTAATGGTCAAAAACTCAAAATACATCACATTGGACATACCACTTTTCACATAGACCTTTCACACACAAACAAATCATCAGTAACCAAACATAACCAAGAACCTCATAAGCATATCCAAATTGATTCGAGATAATAATGTTGTTGTGTTATTCTGTGATTAAATGTGTTTTGTTAAGTATAAGCATTAGGGGAGAACAATGCTCGTGTGGCTGAAAAAGGTCTCTACAAGCTGTTGCAACCTTTTTCTTTTCTTGTTTTCAAAAATAAGTTAGGTTCTGGTTCTAGTTTTATTAGTTTGTACAAACTTGTGTTAATGTTGTCATTTGCTTTAGTTTACACTGAAACAAATAGTGATAATCTTAGAGTAGAAAATGATATGAACATATGGCATAGGAGCCTAGACCATCTACATGTAGCTACTCTCAGACAAATATTGTCAAGTTGTAAAGACTTTAATGAAAAACAACCTCTTGATTTTTGCAGTGCTTGTCAATATGGAAAACTTTATAGATTCAATTTCACAAGTATTTTTGGGAATCCTCACAAGTTTCATTTCTGATCAAGGCCTTGTATTCCTGCAGTATGGCTTGTTTCCAATTATGATCTCTCAAGGCTTGATTAACACTCAGGTACTGATATGGTGTCAATGGTTAGGTAGATTTTGGGTTTGAAAATTCCATCTTTTGCTTTTGTTATCATTAGATGGATGGATTGGATTCCAGGTAAGCATTAAGTGGGTTATGTTTCAGTTTGAGTGTTCTAACTGTGCTAGTTTTCAATGTTGGATGTGCTATCAGGTGAATAATGATGATTTGGTGTTTATTTTGTGACTGATGTGCCTTTAAGGTCAAAGAAAATGCAAATAGGTCTATTTCCAGGCTGAAGGCTAGATTAGTTGCCAATGGTTTTCATCAAATCCCTAGCATTGATTTTTTTGAAAAATACAACCCAGCTGTCAAGGTATTTACCATTAGAATAATACTAAACTTGGTTGTGATATATGGATGGGATATCAGACAGTTGGATGTAAACAATTCCTTTTTGAATGGTGAGCTTTTAAAGATTGTATACATGGCACAACCAGAGGGTCTAGATGTAGAACCCGCAATTTCAATATAAATTGAGTTTATTAAATCGTTCATTAATAACAAGGTTTCAACATAGGTTGTGAAAAAAATTAATTGAGGTTACGCATGCATAGTTAACACGAAATTGAGACATAAAATGTAATATATACCTAAGTATGTGATTATTATTAATACTTCCAAGATTTTAATATATTGATAAGGTATTAATTTTATTAGGTGTTGGTGTTGTAGGAAATTTACATGAAAAAAATAAGTCTTGAAAATTTAATTTAATAAAGTTATTTGATTTTGAGCCAATTGTTAATTACACACACACACACACACACACACACACACACACACACACACACACACACATTATTATAAATCGAGCCTAATTTAAGTTTTAACCCAAAACCAAATAAAATTCAAAAATTCAACTTTTATGTTGAACAAAATCCAAGCCCAAAGTCAGAGCCCATTTTCTAGTCCCTTCTTTATTTATCTAGAATAATTAAGAATATAAAAGAAAAACAAAATTAAAGCCAAGAGAAAATGTAAAGGAGAGACAAGAGAAGTCTAGAATTTTCTATATGTTTCTAGCAAAAATTTAGTTAAAAGAAAGAAACAAAAGAGGAAGACAAAGGAAGAGAGTAATTGCTAAGAGATGAGAATGGAGAAAACGTAGAGAGAAAGGGAGAGAGAGAGAAAAAAAAGAGTTTATTGGTAAAATCAAAAGAGGAGAAGATACAGAAATAAGGAGAGGAATGGAAGATGGAGACAAAAGAGGAGAGGGTAGAATGAACGGGAAAAATAAAAGAAAATTTCCAGCGTATCTAGCATAATTGAAAGAAGAACAGATCATGAGAGAGGAAGGAGAGGCAAAAAGCAAAATATTTGAGGCAAAGAGGAAGGCTACATCATTTCTGTTCTAATGATTTGTAATAGGATGGACAAGCAGGTTGATATCCTTTCCAAAAAATTAGCAAGGAGCAGGTTCATATGGTGAAATAGTAAGATTTCTATTATATTCATTTAAAAATGATAATGTTTCCAGTTGGGCTTTTACGAATTATGATTTTGATCCATTTGAAACATACCTATATCAATTTGATGAATTATGTTTGTGCATTCGATTGATGCTACGAACAAGAAAATTATGGACATTGATTTTGTGTTTGAGGGACATACCAAACGATGCTAATGTTCACAACTAGTATTGGGCCAAGATAGGTTGTTTGGAATGGTTGAGGAATTTCTTCAACAAGATCTTTTTTAATCTTACGATATTAGACAAAGAGGGGAATCTTTTTGTTAAGACGAACTATATCGAGAAAGTTGACGGTGTAGCTTATGTTAATATTCGGAAGTTGAAATAATTTCAGGCTATGAATTGAATGTTTGTTTGTTGTAGGAATGTAAGGCAAAAGACGTTGATGACAAAAGACGTTGATGGCGTAAGCTTGTTGAAAGTTGAGGGGTTGGTGAAGATTTTGTATATTTCGAAGGAGGATGTAGATTAAGACTCGAAAATGAAGGTTTCGGATGAGGATGAATTTAATAATATTTCAAAAACATGAAATTGGGTTTTTGGAGAGAGACATTGTAGTGTAAGCATTAAAGGATAGACTCTTAAGCTTAAGAAAATTTGGCATGCCTTGTAAACATGTAAGTATTCCTTGTTTTGATGACTTATTCACTTATATATATATATATATATATATGTCTTGTTATTAGACTAGAGAAAGGCAAGGTGAATCCAGCTTTTGTTTAATTTGATGAGTTTGGGGAAAATGTTGGTAAATGCATGAATTGGATACATATGGCCGTAAATATTATGTGTAAGGTTTGATATGTGGGCAGTGAGTGTAGTATGTATATGGCTATATTTTGAATGCAAAACATGGTAAGTGACCTACTCATTTTGTGGAAATTTTTAGGCGGATTTGGTTGTTATGGAAGAAAAATTATTGTTTATGTTAAGGTTTGATTTAATAAGTGATTTGTGTATGATATGACAGTAGTTTTTTTTATGCATAAGAACGAAATATTATGATGTGATAAAGCATAAGAGTGGTAGTGAAAGTGAGTTAAATTAAAGGGTAGTGAGTTTTTAAATTAAAATTTATAGAATTCGGTTGTTGAAATTCTGACCTAGGTGCAATTTTTGGATTATAAAATAAGTTATATGCATTCAATTAATGCACCATAAAATTATAGAAAAATTGGACACAATTATGACCAACGTGATTGAAAATTAGAATTTTTCGAAAAACGACGAATTCCTAGTAGAGTTTAGAATGGTTTGTTTCGTGTTGCATTTCGATTTGCCAAACATGTGAAGCAACGGACAGAAAATCCAAAATTGAATAGAGTTCCCGACCTCCAAATTTACCGCTGTAAAATTCAATGAAAAATAGACATCTATATGAATAACATATCCAAAACTCAGACTGTTTTATGTAGGGATGAATTCCCAACAAAGGTCGGAAATCAACCACCCTATTTTGGCACTGTACAGTGTATAGTAAATTGATCATAACTTGAACATTAAAAATCAAAATTAAGATCCGTAAAGGGCTACAGAAACTAGATATAACACAGAATAATATATTCAAAAATTAATTTTTTTTTGTTAAGGAACGGATTCCTAAAAAATTCAAAAAACTCACTACTCTATTATGAAATTTGATTGGAATAATATTTGTTCAATTAAGTATAAGTTGAGGTATAAGAGTGCAAATTAAACATAATAAAAAGTCATGTAAACTAGACATACAAGGATGAACATATTAAAAATTTAACTTAGAATTCATTTTCGATTGATTTCAGCAAAAAGATGAAGTTACCTTTATCGCAGATAGATGTTGTTTAATATAAGTAAGATGGAAATGGTGATTTTTAAAATTAGGTAACGAAAGTTCGAAACATGTTGACTTTTTACTGAGGATGATTAATGGATATGATATATTTTTTCATTAATATAGCAAAAACATGAGATTATAAATTTTAATGGAGGACATATATTTGCAGATAGTTGACCCAGTTAACCATTGACGAGGTAGCAAGTTAGAAATGGTTAAGCGTAAACTAGTGAGTGGATCTTCCTTGTTTTCATACTTTTTATACTATATTATAAGATTTATTGTTTTTTACCCTAAGAAATAGTTTTACTATTACTAATTGAGAAGAAAATGATTGAATAAAAATGTTTTAGAAATTGATTTGAATTGCTAAGCTGTTTTATGAAATTATGAAACTTGAATGCATTTTGAGTATGGAAATTGATATGTCATGAGTAATATTTTATCAAATGTTGTTGATTAATTATGAAATGTTTTTGAGGATGGATTGACGTATGATAAAATTTATTTGTGTTGACATGTGAGGTACATAATAAAAGTTGTATAGGTATTTCATGTTTTGAGATTTTGGGTGCTCAGTTTGAGTGCGTCTGTGCACATGTATTTCCACCCATACTCGAGAAAAAGGGTAAGGGAGATATTATATATATTTTCGTCTTTACCCGAGAAAGAGGTAAGAAAGAGGTTATCATTTCCGTCTTTATCATCTGGTAAGAAGTAAAGAAGAGGTCGCGATTGGATGAGTCGATGTTTGGTATTGCATCTACTTATCCAAGCTAACGCTAACGAGTGAGATAAATAATTTTATATACAAATATAAAATAACTCGTGAGCAGGTCTCGAGATGTCAACCAGTAGCGTACTAGAGGATGTCTTGAGGGATAATTTCTTGGCAAATCTAGAGATTTTAATTAAATATCCATAGACTTTTTATACAAGAAAAATATTTTCTACTGCTTGTGATTTTAAGTGAATGGTTTTAAAATTATGATGAAATGTCGTGTCTTTAATTTTTATACACTTACTTCTTATTTATAATTTCTCACTTTATTGTATTCACTCACTGGGTCTTTAGGACTCACCCCCTCACCTTTCAGTTTTGTAGATTAGACAAGTAATTACAAAGAAAAGAAAAAGATTCAAGTACAACGGAGACACAATCAAAGGACAAATGTGAATACTGCAGTCACTATAGTAACATAAGTCCATCATGCACCGAGAGTCCTGTATGGTTAAGCAAATAATGCATTATGAAGTCGTACCTAAATCACAACTTATATTACTATACATTCATGAGTTGTAAAATTTGCCAAGATTTCATTTATGCTACAATTGGGCTTAATGTCTTATGTGTTTTTGGCATAATGTTACATTGTTGATTTAGTTTTAATAATAGTGCATGCATATCATACATACAAAGAGAAAGGCTTAGGGTAACCGTAGAGTTTGTTACCTGCTAATAACATCTCCGGGTGTAAGGGTGTTACACTGGAGGATAAAATAAGACCTGAATATGTATGCAAATTAAAAAAAAAGGCACTTTATGGCCTTAAGCAAGCCTCGAGGGCTTGGTTTGACAAGTTAAAAACTAAGCTAGTGTAGTGAGGTTCAATAACTCAGGTCTGATACTTCACTATTTTACAGAAGGGACTGATCTTACAGTGCTATTAATTTATGTAGACAACATAGTGGAGATTGGAAGTAATGATCAACTCATGAAGGGTATAATACAAAGGTTAGGCAATTCATTCTTGCTAAGAGATCTTGGCAAATTGTATTACTTCCTGGGATAAAAGTATTGAGATCAATTGATTCACTCTTTCTGTCACAAGTTGTCATGGCCGCATTTCATGCAATAATAACAATAAATAAAACAAAAAAATTTTATGTGAGTGAGAATATAATTCAGAAGCCATGAAATAAAATTTTGAATTTAGATGTAAAAAATAATACAAGCCATAATAAATATTATAAACTTATAGTACTACTAGTAGTCAAATTAAGATACATTTAAATGGACATTAAGTAATCTTAAATCAAGTAAGTATAGGTGTCCAAAATAAAACAAATAAAAGTAAGTGTAAACTAGCCATTACCATACATATATATATGTATATATATAAAACCCATTAGCCTTATCTTTTCCTCATTCGGTTTCCATCCTAATTCCTTATTTGACTTTGCAAATTAAAAAAGGGAAAGAGAGAGCTAGCAAAGGGAGACCGAGAGAACACAAAGGGAACCAAGGGCACCAAGGTCATGGATGAGTGATTTTGGCCAAATTGAAGAAAAATTGAAGAGAGCAAAGGAGTAATTGGCCGAATTTAAGAGGAGAATTGAGGAGAAGCTGAAGTGAAGCTAAAAGCAAGAGGAAGCAAGGCTACAAGTTGCCAGAAAAGTGAATGAATTGGCCGAAATTTGATGAACCAAAGAAGAGTATGGGTTGAGACAAGAGAGCAAGAGGGAGTGTTCGGCTGAATTAAAGAGAGAAAGAGAGAGCAGTTGGATGAAGTAAAACTAAAGGTGAAATAGAAGGGCTGATTGAAAAAAGAGGTGAAAGGAGGAGAATCAGCTTTAGCTAAGAGTGAGAAAGCAAAAAATAGCAAATGAATGTCATTTCCAACAACTAAGGGTAACAAATGTGGTGTAATTTGCTAAGTTTAACTAGTAATTGTATTTAACTAGTGTTTGTGTATAAATTGATATGTATTGTGCAAAATGTTTTTTGATGAAATAGTGAAACATGCTTGAGTTTGATTGTGGCAGTGTGTTGTGTAAAGAAGATGAAACAGTTATAAAGTGAGTTTGTAAAACTTGTCATTAATTAATTGAGAGGTGTTGATGGTGTATGTGTTATGTTGCGAAAAATCGAAATGTAAACTTGCGAAACATGTTGACCACAGTTGTGTGTTTATGTGATGAGTGTTCTGGGTGGAGCAAAATATAAATTAGAAGTGTTATTAAACATAATTGAGGTAGTGTATGTAAACGGAGTGCATGACAAGGGAGAATGCGAGTGAAACTCATAAGTATCGATAGTACGAAATTTTTGAACATGATCCATGAAAACGGGGATTGAGTGAGTTCCGAGCCTCAAATTGAGAAACGGTAAATTTTACATAAATTAGACACATAGGGGCACGATACAGCCAAAAACTAGTCAAGGCTTTGAGCGATACAGCCCTAGAAATTGTCAGAACCGAGCTGCCTAGTTGAGAGGTCTCGCCAATTACACTGTGTAATGTGTCAAAATTCTGTCATAACTTAAGCGTTTGAACTCAAAACTTGAATTCCTAGAAGTGTTAGAAACTAAACACCTATTAAAATGTGTCTTCAGAAACTTAGGTTGGGATACCTTACCGATTCAAGGCACCGTGAGTTGAAAACCAATCGTTGTGCAATAAATACTATGTAGACTTTCATAATGAACTAAATCGATTTAGTCTTAGTTGGGGCAGATTACATATGTGTAATATAACTATGTATCTATTCATTTATAATGAAAAGAATCTAATAAGAGTTATATTTTGTATATCGCTAGGCTGAACGTCCGTCAACCCTGCATTAGATCAAGTAGACTACAGCCAAAGGCTGGTGAATAGTTATTTGTTTATGTGTGTGTATATATATATATATATGTTTGTATGTGTATATATATGTATGTATATGCATGTATACATATATACATATATAAATGTATGTATGTATATATATGTATATATGTATATATGTATGTATATATATATATATATATATTTTATATGAATATGCAAATGATGGCAAGGTATAAATATAAGTATATACAGTTATGTTTGTGTGTTTAATATCCACTTACTGAGTTTTGTTATACTCACCCTCTTATCTTCTAGTTTTGTAGGAGCCCCTTAATTTGGTAAGTAGACACAACACCATGGAAACATAATTCGGAGGAAAGTCACCAGTCGCAGTCACCAGGGTATCGAGTCCTTCTCATATTGAGATTGACAATTTCATTTTGTATTGTCATATGATGTGGTTAGCTTTGGTTGTATGTATATAGTCAACTTTATTTTTAAGATGCATTGTAAATATTTGAGATGTATATAAACTCAGTGGCTGCATAACACCCTTGAATCATTGAGATTTGTTTGTTTTACATGGGATTGATGTTGAGCATGTAGGTATAGCAGGTTATATAAAGCTTAGGGTGATGGGACGAACCTATCACTTACTAGTAACACCCCGAATTTAGAGGATGTTACACAAGCAAAGTACATTCAAGATGTACTCAACAAAGTCGATCTTGAAGTTTATAAATGAGTGAATACATCTTTGAATGTAAGGGTAAAACTAACAAAAAATGTAGGCTCTCCATTCAACAATCAAACCTTGTACAAAAACACAATTGGATGCCTGCAATATGCTACTTTAACCAGGCCAAATCTCTCATTTGTTGTAAATAAGTTGAGCCAATTCATGGTCAATCCAATGCAAACTCATTGGCTTACATGTAAAAGGATCTTGAGGTACTTAAAGGAAACCTCAAATTTTGTCTTGGAGTTTCACAAAACATACAACATTGATATTATATACTTCACATATGCACATTGGGGATGTGATGTGTCTTGGAGTTCAAAGAAACAAAGTATGATGGCAAGATCTAGTGCTGAGCCTAAGTATAGAGCTATGGCTCTTACCTGCATAAAGATAGCATGGATTACTTCTGTGGTTAAAGAATTAAATGTACAATCTTCAATAACACATGTGGTGTGGTATGATAGTCAAAGTGCTGCTACCATGGCTTCCAACTCTGTTTTTCACTCCTAGACCAAGCACATCAACATAGATCTTCACTTTGTGAGAGACAAAGTGAACTCAGGTGAAGTTGAAATCAAATATATTCCCTCTATAGATCAAATTGTTGATTGCTTAACCAAAGCTCTACCTTATGGGAAATTTACGTACTTTAGAAACAAACTCAAAATTCTCTTAAGAACCTTGAGTTTGAAGCTAAACAAGAAGGCCAAAGTTTAGCTGAGGTGGCATGCATAGCTGAAGTGGAAAATAATCATAATAATAGTTCAACATTTTCAACAAAAAAGACAAACAAGTTGTTCTACACAAACTGCTATTGTGAAAATTTCTCTACAAAAGTCTCGTACTGCAGCTCTTGCAAATCCAATGGTTCTTGTAATTTTAATTTCTGTACAGCTGTAAGAAGATCCCATGTTTAGATTTCTTGCTTCCCAATTCACTTTCATTAAGTTAAAAAATACAAAGAAAGCATTATTAGTTTGTTATCTTCTTCTTCTTCGACTAGTAATGCTACTAACTACAGTAGCCACTCTAATGAAAACCCATTAGCCTATTTCCATTCCACATCATGCTAAACTCATCAAAACATCAAGCAAAAGCAAAAAGAAAATGAAAATGAATTATCAAGCGAGAGAAGGACATGTACCTATGAAGGGTTAAAGTCTATGCAGTACTCAAGGCCTTAAAGTTGTTCCATGAGAGGGTGTGTGTACTTTGCCATTGCTAAAACCTTCAAAAGGAAGAAGATAAACTAAAGAAAAGGAAGAAGCAGGGATAAAGGAAGGAAGGAAGGAAGAAGAAGAGGAACTGAGAACAAAGTAAAGCATAAATATAAAATGAACTCAAGTTGGCATAAATTAAAAAAGAAAGAAAAACAAAAAGGGTTTTTGACAAAATAGCCCATTTAATAGACCCATACTTATTTATAGTTAAAGGTAGAAATAAAACTTAATCTTAGTATAAAAAATTAAATATTAGATTAAAATATACTTATTTACAATATCTGGTCAATAACATCTACCAGAATCTCGACGTTTGGCCAAGAATATCAATCAAATGTCGAGAATCTCAATATTTAATAAATAAAAAAAATTCTATCAAACATTAAGATACTCGATGTTTGATTGATATTTTTTGTCAAACATCGAAATTCTCGACATTTGAGTGAAAATATTTACCAAATGTCAAGAATTTTATATTATAATATGAAATTTTGAGAATTATTTTTTCATATCAACATTGTCAATCGTATAATTGAAAATAATTGTTACATTGATATTACATTTTAAAGTGAAGAATTAATTATATATTTTTTTTAATGTGGGCTCAAATGAACAAATGCTTTTATTACACAATTTGAATATTTAAACAATTAATAATATACTATGTTATTGTTATTCGACTTTGACAAATTAACAAGTTATTTATGTGTGAGACATTTTACAATATTCGCATTTAGTATATTCTTTCCAATAATTAATTTACCGGAAACAAGTAATATTAATGTAAATTTATTCTCAATTGTATAAATATTCAAATTGCATAACAAAATTTTAACATACTTGGTTCATTCATGCGCACAGTATAACAAAATATATAATTAATTTTTCGCTTTAATATATAACACGAATATAATAATTATTCTTAATTGTTTGGTTGATAATTTTGACATGAAAAAATTTTAAAAATTTCATATTATAATATAGAATTTCCGACATTTAGTTGAGTATTTTTGCCAAACGTCAAAAATTTTGACGTTTAATAGAAATTTTTGGCCAAATGTCGAGATTCTCAACGTTTGGTAAATATTTTTAGCTAAATATCAAGATTCTCGATGTTTAATAAAGATTTTAGGCCAAATATTGTACAGATGAGTAATTTAGTTCAAAAATTAATTTTTTTTTACTAAGATTAAGTTTTATTTTTACCTCTAACTATAAATAAATTTTGGCTTATGAAATAGACTAATTTGTCAAAAAACCCAAAAGTAAAAAAAAAAAAGAACAATATGCAAAGCATACTCCCTTATGATTTAATCATTACCCCTTGTTATTTAATTAATTACGAAATTACCATCCAGGGCCCACCTTTTCCATAATAGCCAATCCTAACATTCCACTTAACAACTTCATAACAATGTCCTTTTTCAGTGATAACAAGACTTAAAAGGTGTTTAAAAAAATTAATAAATTAGATATTAGTATTTAAGTCCCTAAATGTTTCTACTTTTACAAATAAAAATATAATTTATCTTTTTGTGCAAAATAGATCTTAATCCTTACCTGCTTGACTTTTGTATATATGATATACCTATGTTTATAAAGTGAATGACGATGTTGTTATAACGTGTTTTGTTAATTAGAATATTTTTTGGAAATATTTAACAAAAATAAATTAGCAAGTGTCAAACATGAAATGAAAGAAAAGTAGAGGGTGCTTTGATCACCACACCCATGAATGATTGATTGAAGTGTTGTCTAACGACCGAGTTGGGCCGGTCAAAACTCGGGCCTTGACCAGCCCAGGACACTATTCACCAGGGTCAGGCTGGTTTCAAACTCAACATCTGAGCCGTATTAGTTCAAGTTATTTGGAATTAGAGGTCCAACTCGTTTTGGGCCCGAATTACAACCCGCTGGTCCGATTCAATTCGCAGTAGATTCGAATCGTAACCTTTTCAATTGTTGTCAAATGCTCTACCAATGAGGTAAGGACCCAATTTGCTAAGGTATTTGACATAAAATTATAATATACAATATTTAACTAAGAGTGATTATCAAATTTAAGGCCTATTATATTTGAAAATATTAAAAAAAATCATAAATGTATTATTTTTTTCAAAGTTGTCTCTTTCATTTCACCCAAGTAAAAATAAATATTTTATAGCAAGTCATGATTTTATCATGTTAATTGGCGAATTAAAAAAATGTGCAAAAATGAAAAATTAATTTAATTTTGCTCAATTCTATTTATTTTATCTTTAATTTAATTTAATTTTTTTAAGAATTCATTGATTTAATTTGTCAAAGAATTTAAAATTATATAAATAAAATTAATAGGAGCATTTACAATTAGATTTGTTTTAATTTAATAATAATTTCACTTATTATTAATAATGTTATCTTGGAAATGAAGAGATAGTAACGAAGCCAAATGATGCTTACTTAACCAAACAAATCCACGTGGCATTCACACTACTAGTGCCTATGGTTTCATCATCAGAAAGTACATTCACCTAATGTCTCTCTCTTTGTAATATTTTTTAATTAACTTGTTCTGTTTTTCTTTATTTTATTATAATAAAGTATAATTAAATGTAAAAAAAATTATGAAGCTTATGTTGAAATGTCTCATTCATTGTATTTTTTAATTAATAAATAAAAATTAATATCGTTGGAGGTATTTTTTTATAATTTTTGATAATTTATAAAATATTTTATTTAATTTTAATTAAATTGATAAAAAAAAAAAATTAAACCTGACAAACCCATTTTATTAATTTGAATCGAATCATATGATGAACCAGACTGGAACCGGCCTAAAATTGGAACCAAAATTGGAATCGAGTTGAAATCGAAACCTAAATTAGCCCGGCCTTTTACTAATTTTATCATCAATTTTAGTCTGATTCAATTACTTTTGAACTGTAGAATTGGTCCGAAGTAGCCTAGAATCGCCGATTCGGGTCGATTCTTCGACCTATACCGAATCAGCCCAGAATTTGTGATTTTGAACAGTTAAACACTGCTAATTGACTGTTGAAAGCAGATTGGTGACAATTTGGTACTGTATCTGTTGGGAAAGAGTGGGCCACTTAATTAATGTACTAACCGTTGAAATTTAGCAATGACCATGGTCAATCAACAGCAGCCCTCTGATTTGGCACTTTTGGACTCGAGGCATAAGAATGGTTAAAAAAGAACAATGTTGTTGTGTTGTGGAGACAAAAAATAACTGCGGGGCGCCGGCGGGGGTGGGTGTGGAGGTGGTGTGGTGGTTTGGATAGGTCTACCCATATTAAATATTTTTTTCTAAGGCGAAATTGATTGGAATTAAATGATCACATCAGAACTCAGAAGTGGAAGCTGTTGCAATAATTGTATGTATGTAATGTAACCTGTGGATATGGTTTCTCAGTCTTCTTCTGTTTAGTTAAAATGCATCATTCACTCGTGTACATCATTTGATCCATGGGTCACTCGTGGGTCATGCATAGATGTGTGCAATGAGAAAAAGGGAGGGAATATGTGCTGAACAAGTAAAAAGACAAGTGGGGTTGGAGGCTTGCTTTCTGAAAGCCTAAAAAGAATGGTAAAATTGTGAGTTAGTTGAAAAAGACAAAGAATAATGAACAAGGTAATGTCAAATTAATAAGTGCGGCGTAAAGCTTAGAGAGAAGTGTTGGCACTTGGCACCCACGATCACGACTTCCCCCAAAAGTCCAATTCCTATGGCATGGTAATGATATATGAAATTCAATTACGAACCCAAAGTTGCATTCAGTCCATAATCAATTAAATTATATTAAATAAATTGAAATCTAATTATTTATAATCATTTAGAATATTAACTTAGATGGC
>JAXCLQ010066840.1:0-14998 GCA_035584115.1 Cedrela odorata | reverse complement strand
GATGCATGGTTGTGGTGGTGGTGTGTGGGTTTCGGGGGTACTTTAAGGGGTTTGTTTAGTTGTCTATCTTGGAAGCGATTCTTGGAGATGCACCATGAAGAATGGGCGGTGCAGTCCAAGAGCTCATTCAAGTCAGGCGGCGCGTAGGGGAGGTTGAACCATGTGACGACTAAGAGAGTAGCTATCCCAATGAAAAAAAAGATGAAGTGAAGAAAGTGTCTTGATTCCATAGAAACATAGACTGATAAGTGATCAGCTATGAGTGTGAAAATAAGGAGATTAATTTGGAGTAATGGTATGACTGAGGGTGAAGATAAAGAGGAGTAAGTGAATAAGAGCAATGAAGATAATAAGGCTCAGAAAATTCCAAATTATAAACAAAGAGAGATGCAAAGAATCATTACAAGTACTGCACGTCCTTGTTGATGTGGCCTGATATTTTATGATTTTTTTTAAAGAAATAATAAACAAATAACAAAAGTGGGCAGCTGATGCGAATGTGCAAGTGATTATCAGAAAACAAATGATAGATTGAATTATTAAGAAGAGAAATACTTCTACAGATGGTACCCAGCGAGATGCAAAGAATCCAAGAATATTCACTAGTTAGAATTGGAAAATTACCTGTATTTTCCCCCTTTCTCGTTGCTTTGACATGGAAATATAGCTGGAGGTGGGTGGGCACAAACTCAAATATACATCATTGATAACGGCGGGCCAGACTTTAACATATGCAGAAGCTTTCTATTCCCACATATAGGGAAGTAATAATGAACAATAGCAAGATTGTTACCGTTTTATTTTTTGGAAAAGCACTGTTAAGTGATGTTGTCTAAAATTATCATGAAAATTTTGGTACGAAGGAAATTAGAGAAGTCGGGTATTATAATCAGGTGCCAAAACTTTATTTCCTACTTTTATGTATCATTCACGGCACTTCTGAAAGCAAAACTTACCTAACATCTTATAATTTATTTTCCTCATCCATAAAATTTGTCAAGTGTTCAATTAATTTATTAAAATAATAATATACTAATTCTTTTCATCAAAAAAGAACTTGTCAACATCTTTTATCACTCTAAATTGTCACTTTTAATTTCATTTAATTTTATTTTTATCTATTTACTATTTTTATAACAGATCAATTTGTAAGGATGGACAAAATATTATTAGTAAAACTTTACTAGTTTTGTGGTTTAAAATTTTTGAGTTAGGTATAAGAAGGAATTATATATATGATTGAAAATATTAGAGAAACTTAGGAATTTGGAAAATATCTTAGCGATTAATAACTAAAAAATATAGTATTGAGAATCAATTTTTTTTCTTTTTTTACTTTCAAAATTACAAGAGGATAAATAAAAAGAAAATGAATAATGAAACGCTTTGAGAACTTTATTAATTTGGTTGGCACATCGAAGTTATAACTTTCCTTTCTAGCAAAATTAGTTTAATTGTGCAAATCTTATTTAGAAAACAATGAAAGTACTTCCAAACCAAGCACCCAACGAATGGCTTTCCCGTTAGAAATACAATAAGCGGTGCTAGCGAAGGATCCATTAATATTGCTTTAATATTAATCATAATCAGCCCTTTTTAAATTGCAATAGTAAGGGTGTATTTAACAAAGAAGAATCAGTAAAATCCAACATACATGTTGACAAAAATCAAAATATCATATTCAATGGCGGATTTGTTACTACTTATTTTGCTATCCATGATGTTTGTATCAAAGAATCCACTAATATTGCTATCCGTTAGAAATACAATAACTGGGGCTAGCGAAGAATCCACTAATAATGCTTTAATATTAATCATAATCAGCCCTTTTCAAATTGCAATAGTAAGGGTATATGTAACGAAGAACGAATCACTAAAATCCAGCATACATGTTGACAAAGAAACACTTAGCCGAACACTTAGCCTTAAGGGGTCTTAGCAACTAATGATGGCAATTGACTACAAACTCGCATCTGTATTTGCTACAAAATTTTAATACTAAATTCTTCTTGAACTCGTAAAGGAATTGACATTTCATTAATAAATTCATTTTAATCGATACTTAGCTTTCACTAAACTTACGTAAATATCCACAAATTTTTAATGAAATTTTTATCTTTTTAATTATATTTGTATTATTAATAAATATCAAATTTAAACTTATAATTTATTTAATTAAAACTATAAAATTTCAGCATTTATTCAAAATAAAAAATATCACTCACATAAAATAAAATTAATCACAACAATTCCGTAAAAAAATAAATACATAATTATTTTACAAATTCACACATAAAATATTATAAACCTAAAATAAAATTATATAAACTTATAAATATCCATTTAACCATAACATATATCAATCTATTACAAAATTATAACATTATAGGCCATGATAAATTGATCAAGCAATATCTAGTGGATCTTGCATTCTTCATGTGAAGATATATTTCAGCATTAGAAAATTCATATTTAAACCATAAACAATTTTTCCATGTCTTTAGCATCACAAGAATAAAAAGAGAGGTGGGATAATAATACTTTATACTCTAACCAATTACTATACTTTAAATCTCCATACCAATTAGCTTTACATAATTTAATTTCAAAAGCAAACTTATATAAAGAAAAAAATTTGGCCTAAATTAATTATTAGATGAACCCAATAAACATATTAAATTTAATATTTTTTATCAATTAGAATTGGATAAACCCAATAAAAGTATTTAAAAAAATTATTTTGGTGGTTTAATAAATTAATATATATTTAAAAAATCCAATAGACATATTAAATTTATCAATAAAAAATTATTTTCATCAATTAAAATTAGATAAATCTAATAAACATATTTTAAAATTTATTTTGTTAATTATATAAAATAATATATATTTTAAATTGTTTATTGGGTTTATCTACTCCCGAACCCATGCCAACCGGTAATGAATTGCTATTTATTTTTCAAACTCATCCCAAATTCATACCAAACCCATCCTATTTGAGTTAGATCAGGGAATTTTTGGGTTAAATTACCATTCCTATTGGCAATTAAAGAGTTGGCTACACTGCCCTAGCTAATAACGCTTTGATTAATTGAACGCAGTTAAAACCCCAAATCAATTCCACCAGCTGATTTAGGTTGCAAAGAGTTCTCTTAGAAAACTAATGAATAATAGCTTTACTCAATTTTGAAGGTGATCCATGCTCGGAATTGGGAAAAAAAAATTGTGAATATCACTGCAGGACATGACTTGCAAGTTAAGATTTTTCATACCTTGGTAAGAAATATTTTTTTTTTTGTCTTTTCAATATTTTTTTCGTTCACTCTTCCTTAATATCGTGGAAAATTTTGTACTTTCTTCTGTCTAGTAGGTGCAAACCGAGATAAGAACACTGTAGGACACGACTTGCAAGTGAGAAGTTCTGTTTGATAGCTATTGGGTTTCCCTCGTTCTTGTATTGGGACCGAATCCTGCTTGGACTAAGAGAATATATTCAGATTTTATTATCTTTATCCGTTGAATATGGTGTGTTCCTTGGACAGTGCTGAAAGGTTTGGAGTTGTCGTGCTTTCGCCAACTAATGTGAAAATGCATAAAAAGATGGAAATCAGACAACCTATAATTCTTTTAGGAGAATCCAAACTTTTACAGCCAATCCCTCCAAGTTTATAATTGAATAAAAAATGGTTCCATCATTAGTATTATCAGGTATTCGTTTTAGTCTACTATTGATATTTGAAATATTTCATTTACCTACGAAGTTATTAAGCAGATATTCATAATCATATTAACAATAATAGTAATACTATTTCATTAATTAGTTAATTTAATGCTGATTATTTATTTAAACTAATTATTGAATACTTTAAATATTTTATTTTACAAATACGTGAATAAAACTAATTTAGTTAGTAAAATATGATCACTATAGAATCGGCTGACAGTAGGATAAATCCTTTCCGAAAGTGGGTGCAGCCCGAAGAATTGGATTGCTTTCGAAGAAATTGACGGGCTTTAGTTCAAATCTTGACGACACTGTCGGCATTATAGGAAACTCCTCTTGGCATGGTATTGTGGTGGAATCCCAGTGTGTACCATAATACTATATCCTTATTCTCAATCGGACGGTCCCTGTTGATCATAAAAAAACAAGTTTAAATCCATGCTGAATCTGAATCAGGAGAAAAAGAAAGAAAATATGAAGTTCCAGTTTTTTTTTTTTTTTAAATCTCTCGGACCACACAGCGTGTCATCTCCTCTGCTCTGATACACCAAAAGCACACCAGCCCATTGTTCCGAGCGATTATATGGTGTCACCCATATCTGTACATAAGACAATAACTAATACAGAAAATCAATGCAAACCAAGCATCGTTGTAAAGCCATCAGATAAGTTTGATAGTTTTAAATTGTGGCAGCTGAATCAATGTACCTGATTGTTTGTGAAAGCACTTCTGAGTTTTGGAGGATCTTCTTGATCAAGAAAGCTAGCAGCATTTCCTCCAGGAACGACTTTATATCCTGCTGGATTTCCCAACCTAGACCGCCTTGAAGGATTGATTATATGAAATTCTGATGGGTCATAGGGCTTAAGGTTAATCCGTGCATCCTTTTTTGTTTTACCAACTTTCCGCTTAGCTTTTAAATAGCTCTTCCTCAGAGATTCACCTTTTAACGTCTCTTTCTTGACAAGATTAACTTCAACAAATGAATTATTAGCCCCATCGATGTCATTGTCTAGCTGGAAGGTGACGAAGTGCTCATGAACAACACCGATAACATTTTCGGAGACCATAGACCCAGACAAGTCTTCTGGCTTGGGCAACTTGTAAATATTATCTTGAGGACTTCCTTTTACCATTAGCATTCCTGAGAGCCCTTCCTGTAAATCATTAATTGATGAGGAAACATGGGTCAATTAGTTTAGGGCTCCATTTGATTTGATTATAAAACCTACATTTATTGTTTATATCCATGTGGAAAAGTATATGCAATTGCAAGCCAGGCATCAACCTTAATGCGAATCAAACCAGCCGTTTGAAATTCTCAATCAAAAATGTAGTCGTAGTTTCTCACTGATGCTGTCATTCGAGCCACAAGCGTCACCTTAGGTTTAGCTTCCCTTTATCTGTTAAAATTTCCTCGGTAGAACTGTAGGTATGACGTTTCACAAACAATAAACAGGATATTTCTGGTAAAAAAAAATCTAACAAATAAAAGTATTTCTTTAAAAATTATCTATTCTTAAAACTTGATTCAATAATTTGGTTTTCAGACAATAATTTTACAAAATGTTATTGAATGGATTTTGAATACGAGTAAGAACCACGTAATTAAGGATTATCTTCTTTCAATTCAACATTAGCACTTTCTACCAATAGAAAGAGTTCTTGTTGCTATCTCAGACAGCTAATGCAACTGAAAGTTTCCCATTTTAAAGCAACTCAATAATTTTCTTCGACAAACACATTTTGCAACTTAATTTAATGATACCAATCATAGCATTTTCGTAACCAATTATATGATTCTTGCCAATCTAGCACTGGAAAAGGACCTATGCTGACACCATTTAGATAAGGTTCTTTACTTTTCTATGCTGAATTGCAACATTAATTTGATCAATGATATTGCATATTCATAGTTCATACCTCAAATCAAAACATTGAGCCTTTAGTGTGTCGCCAACTGATGTCGCCAGCATACCTCTCGAACAGGCATATTATACTGGGCTGAACAAAAGGTTGCCCATCTGATGCCACAAATATCCCATCCATATAATAGGAGTATGTAGGACAATCCTCTGGTGGCACAAGTGACGTTGCTTTTGCTCCTTAACCAAATTCACGAGCGTCCATGTACATCTTAAAGTACCAATTCTCACGTGGGTCCATATAAGGTACAGTTCTGAAGCGAATCCTTTGTACATCACACTCCTTAGGTCACCACTCTCCGAGTCTCGAACCAGGGCTCGTGAAATCACCAAAGCTGATCGCTGGTCAGCCTTCAGACGGAATACCCAATTAGCCCATATCACTATGTGTCCGTTTACGACATGAAATCCAGGTCCGTTGGGCTGTTCTGTGGATATTGGGTTCATTGGCTCCATTTCAGGTGGCTTGTTTTGGGCCGTGTATCTGTAATCTGTATTAGAACTTTTTGGCATTGGGATGCCTCGGCCCGTGTTGGTAATTTTTACCACCTCTTTGTTGTCAATGTCCAATGTTACAGGGAGCCCTTCAGTTGGCCTTTATATAAAAATTGGCTGTTCATTCCTGAAAAGCGCTGAACCTTAATGACCATCCTGTTTTCTTTTTCCGGCCCATACCAGCCTGCTGACGGTGTAATACATGTCAAATCAGACACGCTGATTCCTCGTGTGATCAAGGATTTGTTGAACCCTGCGTCGGCTAGTGTCACTTGCAAAGCTGTTGAGATATCGTCCTGAATGCATTGTATTGGACAGCCGGAGCCTGAACTGACGGTGTGGCTGATGACTTGGCCAAATTCCAAGTCCACTGTAAGAAAATGAATTTTTCCAGGCCTAGACTTGATTTTTGTCAGGTTCGTCAAGGGATAGAGAGTGAATTGCTGGAAAGGAGGAAGCAAGGGAGCATAGTATGAGAGGATGGCTCGGACCTGATAGATCTCTTGTATGGTTAATGGGTCAAGTGGGTGATGAACAGTGCTGGTTTGGGTCTTTAAAATTGAACCCAACTTGGAGGAAATCCGGTTCATGGAGGTGCACCATGGAGCATATCCCCAGGAAGAGGAACCAAGGAATTCTGGATTTTTAAGAGCTGAATGAAATTGCAAAAATGAAAAAGAGTACGTGAAAGATAAATGAAAAATGAAGAAATGTTCTCTCCATGGGTAGTCTTCCAAGAGGAAAGTGAGAGATGCTTACAAATTAATGAGATTAATCTTTTTTATTATTATTATATATAATTGTTAATTTTATTCAAATTAAGTGATCAGTTTTATTATTAAGAGAAATTAACGAATCAATCTATCAAGTTTGTTAACGGATAAAATCAATTTTTAATATTTGAATCAACGCAGTTAATAAAACTAATTAACTGAAATATATCCCTAACTTTACCGTTGACGACTTAAAATATATATGTAGATAGTCTCCTCAACAAGAATTTGCAGCGAAGATCGTCGTACGTCGCAATCAGCGAGTATTGAACCATTTTCCATCATCCATATTTTTGTAATTCTTGTCAATCTATTTACGCAATTGCAAGATTGTTTTAACATTTAAAATGTCTTTCACTACTAAACGACGATTAAAATTTTGGTCACCAACACATAAAGCAGTCGAGAGAGAAGGTACAGGAGAAAAGGATAAAGTATTAACAATGACATAAAACTTAGAAATTAAAGGTGCAGGAGTATACTGTTTGTTGGGTTGATTATCAGTGTTTGGGAATGAGACATGAGAAGTGGATAAAGTTCAATTGGTTTTGGGCTATTAAAAGTGAGATAAATGATCCAAGCTGATGTTCTGCAAATGATACGTGAAATTCAAGGTTAATTCGAGCTCCCAAGTTTAATAAAAAGGTCTCAGATCTAAATATAAAATTTTAAAACCACCCTTAACTATAAGGGTTTTAGATACAACATGATAGAGGTCTCGGGTATACCATCAAATTCGAGGTCATTCTAAGTTAATGAAAAAGGCCTCAAGCAAAATATTTCTAAGATCTCTTAATAGTTACGTATCATTAAAATATTCAAATTCTTTCTGAACTTTTCTATAATAAGAATTTATAGTCTGGTAGATGTATTATGAAAATATGGCTCAAAATTTTACAATTTTCAAAATACCAATACTTATAAAGTTAAGTTCCTATGATTCCCAAAATTTGAATATGTTTGGGATTATAATTTTTAGATTCTATGAAATCTTAATAAGTTTGAAAGACCTAGTAAGAAGCAGCATATAAAAAGGTAATTAAATGTAACCAAAATGGACTTTTGAAGAGGTTATGTTAACTTGCGTTACGTTACAGACATTAGAACATATATATTTTGGCTATCATTGTATGTTTTTTTTCTTTAGATTATATCAAAGCAAAACCCTGACTTAAGCATCAGAGGGTTTTTATTAGACCACCGACTTTACTCTTAGATCTTAATATGATTTCAAGTGAGACAACATTAAAGCAAATGAAGAAAACCATTATTGGTGCATAGAGCTCCTAAAAGGATTTTTGTTGCATCAACATTTGGTGTCATCTACAGGGAACTTGAACTAAAAGCTAAAAATGACAATGATCAAGAAAAAAGTTATGGCAACAATGCGAACTTCCGTAATCAGAAAATGTACGATGACAAGAGGGAATTCCAAAGGAAATTTTCTCAAGGCAAGAACGGCTATTAACCAATATAACGACAATCAACAACCACTCTTAAAGGCGTAAATTACAATTCTAAAGCTTCATCCTCGCATCAGAATCCCTTTGACTAAGGAGACACAGATACTACCCAATGGGTTCAAAGGTTGGTTGACAGCGAAAGATAGTATATAGAAAAAGATTGACAAATTCAGACATTGGCAGAAGAAGTCGTGGAAATGAAAAGAATGCTTATAGGCAGTTCTCTAGGGCTAATGATGTCAGTACCATCGAAGGCCGTGGAGGATAGCGTTCCTAATATCTTATATACCATGGATCACAAAGTAAATCCCTAGCAAATTATCTCTAGGAAGAGGTATACTGCCGCAAAAAAAAGAAAGAAAAAAGTCTTCAACTATCCTCTAGGAAAGCCCCAAAAAGACAGTGCTACTTTTAGGTTTGTTGATGGACCTAGCCTTGAATCTCAATACTCCCCTAATAACTTGGCGACAATCCGCAAATGGAAGCCGGAGAGCAATTCAAGTTCAAAAGACATAAGAACGTTTCTCAATCGGAAACATCAAAAAAAGAAAAAAGGCTTTGAGCAAAGCCAATCTTGGGGAATGGAATATAGAAAACGTGATGAAAAGGTTAATAACTTGAAAGCTTGTATCAGAAGGTTGGTCAAGGAGTTTAAAGACCAGAAGAGGCGAGACCGGATGAGGAATGATGAGTTAGTATCCCGTTTAAAGTTGCATTCTAAATCCCTTTTCTCATAGAAGATTATAGGTTTTGTTCTTCCCAAAAGGTTTAAGATACCCTGATAACTCCCTTTACAGCAAAAATTGATCTATCATTGCATGTGGATTTCTTTTGAAAGATGATGTTAATATAAGGGCTAAGCGAATCTCAAATGTGTCGGTTATTTCCATTAACATTAAAGGGACAAGCATAGAAGTGGTTCACAAGTTTGACCCCCAATAATATCCATAGTTTCTATCAACTGTATGGTACGTTCATTAATAAGTTCAGATGAGCCATTGCTAGTCTCAAAACCCCGAGCTCATTATTGCTGATGAAACAAGCAGATGGAGAAAATTTTAAGAACTTCATCAAAAGATACTATGACGAAGTGATGGAGTTGGGAGCTTATCATCACTCCCTAACATTAGAAGGTCTCAGGAGAGGTCTAAGAGTAGACCAAGAATAGTACGTAATACGAAAACCATTCATCACCACCTATAAAGCGACTATGAGGAAATTGTTATATAAAATCAAAATTGAGGATTAGGTTGTCTTCAAGCTGAAAGAGAAAAGGGTACTGGGATAAACATCTCGTGACGAGATGCGATCTCCAAAGCCAAACATCAGAAGGAGAGGAAATGATAGGAAGAATTTTCAAGACTTTAATAGAAAAATAGGCCGAGTACCGAAGCAAACCAGGATGGGGAATAGGAGGGATACTTCCCCCCCAAAGAGACAACATTCGCCAAGAAAAAAGGATACGAGAAAAGTAGCCCAAGTCCAAGAAGAAATGATCTACATGTTGTTAAATGTGTTTCTCTCGTGAATCTTCCAAAAAGTCAAAAGACGAGGAACTTTGCTGATGAAACCTTGCCTTATAAAAACAAAACTGAGCTAAAATGTGCAAAGCAAGTTTTGCGAGTTTCACCAAAGTGTTGGGCATTTGACAAATAAGTGCTTCGACCTCAAGACCCAGATCAAACTCTTTGTCAGAAATAATTATCTGATTGATTTCATGGCAAACAATGTAGAAGGGCTTAAAACTTTATATCAAAGGGCAAGGCATATGAGTATCAAGCCATGGTAATCTCTAAAGGGACTATGTTGGTAGAAAGCTCAATAGAGCAAGAAGAAATTATTTGAAGTATTCACTACCTAATTCCGCTTCGGACGCTCATATTATGAATGTAAGGGCCGAGAAGAAGCAAAAGGTGGTCTTAATCCTAATTATGTTTACAGATGAAGATGAGGTAAGGGTACACTACTCATACGATAATGCTTTGGTAATAACCTTACTAGTAGGGGCAGCTTAGGTTAGCTAAATATTGGTAGACACAGGAAGTTCAATTGATATCATTTTAAAAGAAACTTTAGATTTAGACCTTTAATCGGGTTAACCATAAAAGTCTACATTATTCCTTGCTCAACTCAGTATTGGACAATATATATCAAACCTTCTGTAGTAATATTCAGTTCATGCATTCCGTCACTTTATTTTGTTGTGGTGTATTTTTGACTGAAGTGTCATACAATACTTTCATCTTGACACACTTTCAGAAAATGATCGTTACGATATGAAATACAAATATAGAACTTAAGAAATGGGGTGAATTGAGTTTTTAAGCTTAATTTGAAAATTTTAAATTTTACTTCAATTTAACCAAATAATCAAATATAAGCATTAAAAATAAAGAGGATGAGAAGAGAGATAGAACATCTTGAATTTATAGTGGTTCGGCACAATCTTGCCTACGTCCACTCCTTCAAACTCTACTTAAAGATTCTACTATGAACAAGTTTTGAAACTGTAAGACTCAATTTAAAACCAAGGAGATTTTTTGTACTCTTTTGAACTTTATGAGTGATTTTCTCCCAATCACTTATCCTCACTATACCTAAGTAAAGAACAAATATTGAAACCCTAAAACTCAATTTACAACCAATGAGATTTTTTGGTACTCTTTCAAACATTACAAGTGATTCTCTCCCAATCACTCATTTTCACAATACCCAAGTGAAAGATCACTTTTTTTACTCTTTTACAGATGAGAATAAATGTAAAAAAAATAAATTACACATTCAAATAATTTTTCAACAAGAGAGAATATTACAAATAAAAGAACTACGTGCATGAAAGATATTTGTAACACTTTGTAAGCTCAATATTTAATTTTGAAACTTGAAAGATGTTTGTAAGTACTTAGACTTTAAAATAAAATATTTAGAACTATTTATGAATGAATGTAAAACTTATGTTTATACTTAGAGTTCAAAAACTAGTCGTTAAACTCATAAAAATTTAAATTTTTAATGCAAATGATAAACTTTTTCCTCAAACTAGTCGACCAATTTTAAAAAAGAAAAGTAATTGTCATTAAAACTCAAAAACCAGTCAACTGGTTTGAGGAGCCAGTCGGCCAGTTCTCCTGCTTAGCTTGGTTTTTCACTTTTTAAAAATCTTGCAATTTGGTCTTTAAATATCTTGCAATTTAGTCAATTTTTTTATTTTGAAAAATATGATTAAGTCCATATCTTAGGTTTCAAAAATGCGTCTTTTGGTGTATTTTGTAAGTATCAAAAGAATAATTTTGTACAAAATAAATGAGTTTACAAACTTACAACAATTACACACATACAAACTTATTTTTTAAAATTTAAGAATAAATAACCTTAGCTTGTATCTTGATTCTTTAACTTGAGTCCTTGATGCTTCCTTATTTATTTGCTTAAATGGATTAACATATTTTGTTATCATCAAAATATGAGTTTGTATGACACTGAGGTCAACACGATACTCACCAATGTTACTTGATCTAAGCTGTTTCATCTTTCTGCCAGTTTATGACTTAACCATATTTTTTTCACTCAAGAAAAACATTAAGCACATCATCCTTAATCTTTATAATATACACTCTTTTAGAAAAATCATCAAAAAAAGTTAAAAAAAAAAGTGCATACCTCTGAAAATTTTTATCTTGATAGGTTCTCACACATTAGAGTGAATATAATCCATAATATATTTAGTATTATGAATCGTTGTGCCAAACTTCACTCTCGTTTGCTTTCTCATAATACAATTATTATATAATCTAATTTGCAGATCATTGTACATCCAATAAGCCTTGTTCACCAAACTCAAGAAGGCTTATCCATTAACATATCCAAACACATATGCCATAACCTGATTATCTCTGAATATGCATTATCCTTTAAAACTATAGCTGTTGATCCAGTAACCATACTACCATTGTAGTAGTACAAGTTATTCTTTTTATACCTTTCATAATCACAAGAGCACATGATGTAATCTCTAGAATCTCATCTTTGATAGACACATAACAAACTTTAGAATTCAAGGCACTTAAAGAAATAAAATTTTTCTTCAAAGAGAAGATTTTTCTTCAAATTTGGTAAATATCGAACATTTGTCAAAACTCTAGTATATCCATCTTCATTTTTAAACTAAATTGAACCTATCCCAGTGGTTTTACATGAATTATGATTACCCATGTAAACAACTTCATGATCTAACTCTTCAAAATTGAAGAACCACTCTTTGTGTGGACATATATAATAAGCACAACTCAAATCCAAAATTCACTCACCATGTAAAATTGTTACATCTTCATCATGCTTAACTACATTTGCATAAAAAATAGTCTTGTCCTTTTCTTTTCTTTTTTTCTACAACTTTGGACAATCTTTTTCCAATGTTATTTTTCATAACAAAAGACACATTTATCTTAACTAGGTCTTCTCTTCGAATGTGATCTTCCCCTTTTCTCTTATTTATAGCTCCGACTTCTTCACTTTGCTGTAAGTACTTTTGCTTAGGGGTGTGTGAAAAATCAGTTCTGGTTCCGCTCCAATTCCAGTTTCACTCGAAACCGGAATCGGAACCTAACCTAAATAATTCGATTCCTAAATTTTGGAAATGGAACCTACCTTGTTTAACATAGTACCTTTTTTCGATTATAATTTGGTTTGACTTCGAAAACAAGGTACCCTATTTATCAATTATCTCAAATTTTTAATTTTTAACTCCATAAAAAATCTTTAAAAAAAATAATATCGATGAAATTAAATTATAAAAGTATTGTATACATGATAAAAAATTGAGTGAATAAAAGAGAAGAAAAATAAGTTATTAAAGAGAATTGATATACGACAAATTATATAAAAAAAATATTGTATTATTACTCAAGTTAATATTACACATCACTAAAAAGATAAACTTAATTTTTTTTATGATGGTACAATTATATATTTAATAATATTATACTATGTATATATTTATTTATTATAATTGTTAAATTATTTGACAATTTTAAAATAAATATATATACATCACAATTTTATTAAATTATTATACAAATATAATGATAAATTAAGTTAAATAAAATATTATAAACATATTGATTAATTTTTTCTATATAACTTAATGAATATAGAGTGTTGTCTTTAATAAATTGTGTAACTTTATATATATATATATATATATTTCAATGATTAAGAGTTTGTATTTAAATATGAGGTGGGGTTTAATTCATTTGGCTTGAAAAATAATTTTTTATTTTTAAATTGAACTGGTTCTTCGGTTTGATTCTGATTTCATAATTTTTAGAACCGAAACCACTTTAAAAAAATTGGTTCTTCAATTTTTGGAACCGAAACCTACCCTAAAAGAATCGATTCTGATTCACAACTTATTTTTTCGTTTCGGTTCTTAGCGATTCCGGGTCGAACCGGAATCGTTGCACACCTCTACTTCTGGTGATTCATCCCTATTCTCTTTCTGATTATTTTTTTGAATTTCATATTTCTATAATGTTGCACCTTTTCTTTACCAAGAATAAGTTTAATACATAATTGATCTAACTCATTAGAAAGAGATCTCATGTGTTGTATAGCCTTTTACTTATCTTTGAAAGTTTATCTAAATTTAACAAATTGACAATTAAACGGTTAAAGCTGTTAATATAATTATTGATACTCGTACTTGATTTCAACTAAAACCGATAAATTCTCTTCAAGTAATTAAGTCAATTCTCATTGCTTTTCTTCATATATTTGTTTTCCAGCGTCTTTCATAATTTACTATTCTTTACAAAGAGAAGAACGAATTATACCACAAACTTTTATGTTCAACCTATCTCAATCTCTCACACTAAAAATCTCTAGTTTTATTTCTTCTAAAGCTATTTCCAAATCTTATTATTACAATTCATCCATTGCCTCACTCTGCCACAAGCCGAAATTATTTCGATAATCAAATTTCTCCACATTGATTTTTGCATTTGTCATTGATATCGTCTTTGTTGATGTGGACAATGATATTACCATTTCTGTCATTACTGCTTCATATTATAGCTTAGTATACAAATGAATAGTAGTCAAGAGACAATTTCTTTATAATAGAATTTCTCTTTATTTTAACTATCCTACCACAATACCCAAGCTCTAAACCAACCATTATATTTAATAGCTATCAAATAATCAGAATTATACCAAGCTTTCTATTTCACTAACAAACAAAACTAAATATTACTGTTGAAATATAATAAATATAAAGCAAAATACCAATAAATACAGTAATGAACGGAGAATACAAAATTTAACGAGATTCGTTATAAATACCTAGGCACTATTAAAAACCTCACTATCTTCAACTAAAGTAACTACAAAACTGGGATAATTACAAAAATCTATAAACAAATAATGACTCAAGATAGAAAATATAAACTAGGAAGTCATACATGAAATTAGGCCCTTAGGGACTCAATTGAGATTTTACTAGTATTAAATTAATATTCGGCTTAAGAAACATATAAACATAACTGAAGGCTTCTTTTTATAAGCCAAAAAATTAAAGGAGAAATTGGAATCCCATCTTTTTGGGATTTTTGCCTTTGGCT
>JAXCLQ010066829.1:0-15000 GCA_035584115.1 Cedrela odorata | reverse complement strand
TATTTGTACAATATCATTAACTAGTTAACGATTATTGCATAGTAGCAATAGCCATCATCATCAAGTAACCGACTATGCGTGTGACCCCCTAGGATCACTGTGAACTGGACATGGGTCGATACGAACTCTTTCGTATCTCTTCGGTACAACTCTTTGCAACTAAAGTTCCCAATGATCATGTGCAACCTCTAATAAGATGCCACAACCCCCAGATACTAATGAATCCATATAGTCATAAGTACATGGAATAAAGTCCCTCAGTTGTCGACTCCCGATCGAGTGCGTGTCATGGAATCGTCAAACTCCTAACTCAATCAAAGGAACAAGGTCTCGAATCATATACAGAAATCATGTATACGAAAACACCTTTCTGGAAACTTGTACTCTGGCCAGAGATTTTATTTCCCATGTATGACATCCCTGCCTAGGATTTTAAGCTCTAATATCTAAGCCAACAAATTCTGTCTTGGTCATCACCTGTCCTCTTACACCTAAACACATTGCCAGTAAGCTTCTTTCACCAGGCGTGACTAGCCCGGTGCAATATACACAAGTGAACGATGTGCTTCAATGCAGAGGGTAATCGTGATACTTTAGGTCAAAGAACCAGTGGTACACTAGTACGGCTGTGTGACGTATCATTGACAGTGGATAATCACCTATGTGATTCGCCACGTTTGGTCATGTTCAGTAACACGCACTCTAACGTATTACTCATGTTTATACTCTTGTGACATAAGACTCGTTACCCAACTATTAATATCAAATACTAATCCTTGACAACATCAAGCATGCTAGTCATGCAATGTCATACTCTCATATAATAATACCTCAATTGGGAACTAATTTGGATATATTTAGACCAGACTTTGTACTCATATCTGCAACTCCTTATAGATAGAGTTATGATATATTATATCTATATATATGCGCAACTGTATATTCAAAATGATATAGATGCTATTTTATTAATCATAAACTAATTTATAATAATTTACAAAGTTATATATATATATATATAAGGATAATATCCCTAAACCGTATGACATGATTAGTTCTAAAGCATATTTCCAACACATAAAATCTATGAACTTTCTAGATAGGAACGTAGGCTCACCTAATTTAATAAGGGCATAATTTTTGGACCATGATATTAATTCCTCAACCATTACTAATGTTATATCCAAAATTGTGAACTGATTGTCTTATGCTCATAAACAGGCAACTAAATTATAAAGTTGGGCGCAAAGTAACAATCATAAAAAAATACCTTAAAGGTAGATCTTTTAACCAAAGAGTAAGAGGATATTTATGTAAAGGATGAAACTTCCTTAGTTGAAAAGTGCGTAGTTACTCTCTGACGAGATCTTGTAAAAATTAATGAAAAAAGAAAAATACATCCAAAAGTGCGAGGCTCGTAATCTTCTAACGAGACCTTACAACTAAGAGTGAAATGCTCACAAAAAGGAGAAATATTTCCTTAGTTGAGAAACCCATAAATACCTTTTGATGCACAAAAATCCTATTTGGAATTATGTGCACCAGTATTTGTCTTATTTGTCCACTTAGATGTTGCTTCACTATCAACTGAAAAAAGATCTAAAGGGTAAAGCCGGTGATTCGGTGAAAACTCTCTAATACTTAAGTTAGAGTTTTGTTTTAAGATATTTAAGAGAGAAAGGAAATCAATGGCAGCCAAAAACTTGCAAAGAGTGTTGTGTGTTCAAATGTGTGTAACGTAACGTCTCGTACCTAGTTATTTTTTATCGTCTTTTATAGGTTATTCCTTCTTTTCATCGTTAAGTCTCTCCAACTTATTAAGATTCTAAATACTTTGAAATCATAATTTCAAACGTATTTAAATTTGAGGTATCATGAAAACTTAACTTTACCGTCGATATTCCAAAATTCACGGGATTTTGAGCCCTATTTAAAGAATATATCCACTAGGCCATGAATCATTGTTATAAAAAAGTTTGGAAAGAACTTGAATCTTACAGCAATAGGTAGTTATTACGAGGTCTCAGAAATCCTTTGCCTGAGATATTTTTCATCAAATTAGAATGGCCTCGGGCTTGATGGTATGTCTAAGATCTTTGTCATGTTGCACCCGAGACCCTTACGATTAAAGGAGGTCTCGAAATTCTATGTCTAGGCCCGAAACTTTTCATTGAACTTAGGGGGTCTCGGACCTTGCTGGGCCCATGGTTTGGATCCTCTAGGCTTAAATTAGTTCAGATTTCACCTATCCTTTGTAGAACTTTAGCTAGGGCCCTGTATCATCCTTTTGCCGGTCTAAGGCCTATTGAGCTTCATCCATGCCTTAAGCCATTTAACAAACATCAAGTCCTTTAGTTTTTAGTCAAAAAGTAACTATTTGACAAAAACTAAAGGTTCTGAATTGAGAAAACCCATATAAATGAAAACTTTAAATGCTTAACTTAAATTTCGTAAGTCTGTAACACCCCTATATTCGGAGATACTACCAACAGGTGACGGCGTGTATCGTCACCCTATGCCTTTCTCTTTCTATATCTATCTGAATGCAAATACACTTTGATAAACTTATCACGACACATATAATACAATGCATACAATGCATGTATTGTATAAGCGTAATATATTCTACCGTGAAATAAAAATAATGCATTTATAATTTACAATATTTAACACAATACAATTCATGCTGGAGTTTTATGCATGACTTTAAATCACAACTCTATCTATAATATCTATGATTTTTCCTATATGATGGACTCATATTGCCCTAGTGATTGCAGTGTGTACTCCCTTATCCCTTGTTTGTATCTCTGTTGTACGAAATTCTTTCTCAATTTTTTCTAACTACCTATTAATCCTACAACACTGAAAGGTGAGAGGGGTGAGTCTTAAAGACCTAGTGAGTGGATACAATAAAGTAATAAACCATAAGTGAGGAGTTAGAGTATAAATTATAAAATATAATATCTCACATTTATTTAGAATCTTGTTCACTTAAATCAATAAAGCTGAATTAAAATAGTTCCAGGTATAAAATCTGTGGATGCTCAATTACAAATCTCTATGCTTGCCAAAAAACTATTCCCTTAAACATCCCCTGGTGTACCTCTAGTTGACATCTCGAGACCCGCTAACGAGTTATTTTGTACTAGTTTATATAATAATTTATTAAGCCTACTCGTTAGCGTTAGCTTGGATAAGAAGTGCGGTGTTAGACACCAATTTATCCAGTAGAAGTGTAACGATCCCGGCCTACCATATCGGACCAACCGCTATAGCCTAGTAGACTTCTCTGCCTACTAAGCAGAAATTGGACCTCTTTGGGAAACTCATCCATTATAGTTCATCCCTCAATATCCTCCCTTACGCTGCTCTCTAGTAAGGGCGGAACATCTGTACAGATGCGTTACATTGAGCACTTTACACCAAAATCATGTTGGCCCAATTGGCAACACCTAAGAGGGGGGTGAATTAGGTTTAAAAACTTTAGAAATTAAAAATGTGTGCAATGCAGTGCTATAAATAAAACATTAGTAAAGTGAGAAAGACAAACACAATTTATAGTGGTTTAGCAAAGCTTGGCCTACGTCTACTCTCTCGGATGCAAATCGCTACCACCGAGGTTTTACTATCTCCTTGTTTCTCACGGTCAAGTGAAACCCAATACACTCCTTCTAAGGTGAAGGGAAACCTTGCACTTCCTTTCTCATGGGTGAAAAGGAAAACCCACAACAATCTTCTTTGATACAAGTGAAGCCAATGCAATATTACAAATGTACAATGATTTTTACTCTCACACTAGAGTAGATGTTATCAGTATGCTCTTACAAGAAATCAATCTCTCATACAAGATTTGAAGGTTTTACAGTAAAGAGAGAAAGTTTAACTATTCACGTCTGAAAACATTCTTCAAGAATGTCTTTTGATTTTTTATTGCAATGTCAGTTTCACCTTTGCTTTACTATGTTTCTTCTATTTATATCCTTCCTTTTTGTGAAGCAACTTTTGTCCAACAGCTTGATTTGACGCATTTAATGTTTGTCATAAATGCTGCAGAAGTTACCGTTGAGCCTTAAATACAAAAGAGGTATCAATCCCTTTTTTCATGTATCGATCTCTTTATGTGAATAGTATGAGCTGAGTCCCGAGTATCGATGCATTTACTTTTGTGTACAGATCTAGTTCACTTCGTAAATAATTTTCACCTTTCTCGAATTTACTTGTATCGATCTGCTTTACTTCAGGTATTGATCTAGTCTGTTTTGTAAATAATTTGCAACTCTTTGGACAAGACATGTATGGATCTGTTTTTCTACAAGTATCGATCTGGTTGCCTTTGTAAATCTTTTACAATTCTCTAAACAGGCATGTATTGATCTGTTTTTCCTAGGTATCGATCCGTTATCTCTATGTAATCCTGTTTGATCTTTCAAGACACTTTTAAACAGATTTGTTAAGAGTTCGATTTAAGCAAGTTTATATAGAGTTTCTTGATTCTCAGATAAGGATAAGATCATGTTATATTAATTTGACATTAAGAATAATAATAAATCATCATCGAAAACACATAAATATAATCGGGTAATAAATGTGATATCATCAAATCAAATCATGAAAAACTATACAATGTTTTTCATTGGGTTTATCACATGTCAAAGTAAAGATAATTTCATTTCAACTCATCCATCCACAGAACAAGTCCATGCATATCCAACGCACTTTCTAAAATTGTTTTAATCTAACTCCAACTTATAAATTTTAGGCATATAAAATATTCATAAACCTTGAGTTCATATCATAGCTTAACAATTCAAATTTAATTTCTAAAACATGTGCATTATAAATACTTTGTTCAAACCATATTTGAAAGATATGAAATAGAATATTCATTCAAATTGACTTTCAAAACATTCATATCCAATCATTTAATTTAACCATATTTAGCAAAATGAAATAAAATGTCCCCTAATTCAGATTTTTCCAAATATTTATATTTCAAACATTTTTCGTAAATAATACTTAGAAAAATAAAATATCAACTCACAGGTTAAAGTTTGGTCAATTAGAATCAACATGCAACCGCTGAGTCCTCGAGCCAATGTCTACAGTAAACAATCTTTGTCAGAATTTACCGTCATAAATGAATAAGTAATTAGTCACATTATGCATATACCTCTCACCCCAAATAAAGTTAAGATGATTTAATTCACTATAGAATTCACCCCGAAATTTTCCAAGTCAATTCACAAATTTATATTTCGATTGTCATAAGTGATTTTCTTGAACTGAGAGTAATTTAAACTCATGCTGCACAAAATCGGTAAAATATCACGACCTACATTTTTGTCAACTTACCCTATTATGAGTTTAGTTTCTATCGCATTTACGGATTCAAATTTCGACCTCAAATGCTCAAGTTACAACCAATTTTCTACACGTGACGCAATAAGCAAGTTATATGCAATAACAAGGCAACAAATTTCTGAGTTTCGCTTGGAACTGAATTTTGCTCAAATAGACTTGGATTTTGGATATAATATTTCTCTATATGTCTAGTTTATACAAAATTTTACGTCGCTAAAAACCGATGTTAGAAACACTATTTTGTTTTAGGTTTTCTGTACATTACTCAGCATTTTCGGCAAACCAAAATGAAATCACAGAGCAGCCACTTCTAAAATTTATTGAGGACTCGTCGTTTTATGAAAAATTCTAATTTTTGACTATATTGGTTATAATTGTGTCTACTTTTCCTAGAATTTAGCAGTTTGTTAGTTGGAACTCTAAAATTTATTTTATAAATAAATTACTTAGCACAGGTCAAGATTTTAGCAACTGTCCGAAATTTTGGCATCTAACATATATACTTTTACACAAACCTCATTACCCTAACATTAAGCCACCATTTTTATACCTTATTGACATTTGAATTTTTCACATCTCTCATGCATTAAACACACTAAAAAACACTACCTTACCTACTTAGTTATTGCTATATACAAATCATTTTACATTTCCCACAATTTTATCATTTTACCCAACTATCATACATGTGTTTTTTTTTCACTTCCACCATATTTTTCACCCAAAGCATAGCCATATGCTTGTAATTCATTCACTGCCATATATATTTCCAATTCATGCATTGACATAACTAAAACACTTCCATATATGAGGATCATATTTTGTCAAACCCTTCACAAACCAACAAGCCACACACATTAGAAATACTCTATATATACATGTGTTACTCACTGCCCCATGTTAAAAATCACACCCTATCACAATTTTTCCACCATTTTCCCATAATCACTAAATACATCATTCTTTATATATGCATAGATCACCTTTTCATTCAAGATTTCCAGCATTTAAAACAAAGGTAGAAGTTCCATACCTTATTTTGAAATCAATCCATTTTCTTCTTCTTGTTCCAGTGTCTCTTCTCCCTCTCCTTTCTTTGTTTCATGTCTTTACCGCTCTTGTTTCTCATTCCAAAAAAAAAAAACGAAAAGCTCCATTCATCACTCACTAAGTCCTGCAATTACTCTCACCAACTCCAAAATTTTTCGTTTCACCGAAGCATACAAACCATTCCTTCCTTAGCAAACCATACACTAACGACTCTCTCGTATCCTTATCATCAACTCTCAAAGCTTTCTTCAACTCTCTCAGTTCCTGAGTAGCAAAATCTCAGCCATCCATTTCTCACTTCTTAAGAAACACCTCCTAAAAGAAAATAACAAAAATGCTTTACTTGTAACACTCGCGATTTCTTTCGGTAAAACTCAAAACTTCGATATTATCTAAGTACATTAGAATTTACATTCATAATATGTTTATGACATAATACTATGAATGTAAGAGAATTTAACTGAGTTTATGCATGTTTAGTTGACATGGAATTGGCGTAGGATATAATATACCTATTTAAATGATTATTACCATTACCATAATTTTAAATATGTTTTATAGTGTATTAAGTGTTAAAATATTAAAAATGTTATAAAGTGAATTTATAAGGGTATTTTTGTAAGCTTGGATGATGTAGTAGCCATGAAGAGTAGAATTAGAATTTTATAGTCAACAAGGTTATTTTTGAAATTTTAGATTATTAATTAAAATAAAATTAAGTGGTCATGCATTATATATATATATATATATTTAGGCCCAATTTAATCAGTTAGGCCTAAGCCCAAGCCTAAAAATAAAATAAAATAAATAAATAAGTAAATAAATAAATAAAATATTAATTCTTGTTAAAATTCTCTACAAAATCTCAACCATTCGTTTGTCTTAATCTCATCCATCCACTTGGCATAATCTTGGACATATTTTATAGTTTTAGATAAAGATGAATATAGGCAAAGTTTAATTGAAAATTAGGTGGCTAATTGTGGTCCATTGGATTAGTTAAATTTATCTAAGTCAACCATTTGTTTTAAGTAATTAAAATTAATAAATATTTGATGTTAGTTAGTGGAAAATTAGGTGGTTAATGTGGTCCATTGGATTGGTTAAATTCATCCAAGTCATCCATGTGTTTTAAGTAATTAAAATTAATCCATATTTGATGTTTTCAATTTGGAAAGGCAAAGGAAGAGAAACGTAAGTGAGAAAAGAGTGAAGGGAAGAAAAGAAGAAAGAATGGGAAGAAAGAAAGAAAGGAAAGGAAAAGGAAAAGAAGGGGGAAAAAAGAAATTGGTGAGTTTTAATTTGAGCTTTTATTAGTATATACCTAGAATAATAGTAGAATTTATATTATTCATGTTAAATTATAATTAGGAGATTTGAAATGAATATTGTTTTGAGATGTATGTAATGGTGGAAATTGGTGGAATTAGAATATGATGGCGGTTGTTGTAATAGTTATTAACATGTGTATGTTATGTTTATAATATTTGTAGCACTTATGATATTAATATTAACTTGTGGTTAAGAAATTAGGATGCTTAGTACATTAACAAAATTGGGTAAATTTTATTAGAAATTATGATACTAATGCTAAATTGTAGGTGGGGAATTAAATATAAATTGTTAAACCCTGTTATTTGAACATAAGGGTAAAGTAGTCATTTGTATGACATTTATTTTAAACATGCATGGTAATGGTTAGTTGACACAGAATCGAGGCTTAGGTGAATTTACATTTAGATCAATGAGATGAATTTAATGAATTAAGCGAGTTGAATTTAACATGTATTTGAGTTTTGTATGTTGCCCTACGCTTAAGTATTCAGTGATCTCATTAGCTGGTTAGCGAACAGGGTTAAGGGGCAGTGCCTTAACGGGGGATCAGGGGCGAAGCCCCCGAAAAGTAAACGAAACTAATGCTAAGGAATGAAAAGAAAAATGTCAAAATTCATTTTGAGCATGAAGATATCGATATTTGGATTGAAAGTATTGATGCATTAAGGTTACAGGTCGGTTCCTGATGAAGGGATCAATATCTTTATAGAAGGTATCGATACTTTGCAAGTCCAAAACTTGAGAAGAAATTATAAATTGACCAGATCGATACCTATGGAGAAGGGTATTGATACAAGGCAAAATAGAAAGTTTGAAATAATTACAAGATGGACCAGACCGATACCTTCATCAAAGGTATCGATACATGCCAAGACAGAGAGTTGAAAAATATTTACAAGGTGAACTAGATCGTAGAGGCAAATGTATCGATACTTGAGGTCGATAGAATTTCTAGAATTGAATTCTTAAGGAATGGATAGATACTTGGACTAAAGGTATCGATACCCAGTTCAAAAATATCGATACCTGGTCTAAAAGTATCGATACATGATGCTAATCTGGGTGAAATTCGAAGGGAAAATTGATCTTTTTGCCCATTATTATAAATACTTAAGAGGGGGATTCAACCTCAGAGTGTTCTTCATTCGTTCATTTTCCTCTCTCTCTCTCTAAAACACCTCTCTCTTTCTTTTTCTCTTTGATTTCTTCACACATTTCGGTAAATCCCTTAGCATTCTTTCAAATTTGTTTGCTAAGTAATTACCCATCATTCCTTCATCACTTTGGTATTGATATTGGACCGGAAAATAGCAAAGAAGAAAACTAGGGTTTAAAGATAAATTGGGACTTTTATATTCAAACAACAATGTGAGGTTCCTACGGACTCCTATAGGCTAGAGGTAAACCTATTAACTCATTTTAGGCTTGATTTTAAGATTTGATAACAAGTTAAAATCTTAGGATTCACTGTTCATGCGAGATTTATTTAGATTTCCTATAGGAAATGGAAATTTGTGTTGATTTAGGGATAATTGAAAGTATATGATGATTATATACACGCTAGATATTGTTTTGGAATGAGTAATCCGTTTTAGACAGAAATGCGAAATAAAAATAGTTATCGCCATGGAATTTCATTGTTGAAAATTGGTTAAATAGCATTGGATAGTAAGCCTCGTGGTGTAATATCTGTCAATTAAGAGAATTAAGTTATGTTTTCCACAAGCATTACATTTAATGCATATACGTTAAATTATTTAAAATCGTGGAATTCATATATATGCATGTGTGGTGTTAGGTTCTGAGAACCAGAGTAAAAGACCTACTGGACGTGAGGATCAGTAGTGGGAATGATTACCCTCTTCTTATTGTGAGTAAATTTATAAATATACATTATATAAATAAAATGCATGTGATATTTATATGTACGCTTGTGTGTGAACAAATGTTTTGAAATATTAAAATGAAACTTGAAATGAATGTTTTATATGTATTTTACTTGGATATTGGGATGTTTTAATTATTTGGTCTGCTATTATAAATACTTGGATTATACATGCTGAAATGGTCAGGGAGGCCTGATTTGTTTAAATGTTTTATAATCATTGCTGAAATGATTTGATTTGAAATATGCATGTATATTAGTGATAAGACCGATATGGCTAATTATTGTTTATTGGCCAATGGGCCATGTAATTGACTATATATAAGGGAGGTGTTGGAATCTATGGCCTAAAATAACATGCATAAATTGAAGTCTTTACATATATCTACATATATGTATAAAGGTAAGGGTTTTTGAATTTCTTACCTTTTCCAAGCCTTAATATGATGAAGATAAGTTATAAGCAATACAACCTCTTCAATCTACACTTTCAAAAACTTTAGAAGCTTGAAGAAAACAATTTTCTTCTATGAAAAATTTTGAAAGAAAATTTTCCCTTTGTTTTTCTATTTGGCCAAACAAAGCAAATGTGGAAAGAAAACTCTTTTTTCAATTTTTTTCTTCATATACGTATATCCTTGTAAATTGCCTTCCTTTTTAACTTTTGAAAACAATAAATATTTATATTTTCATTTCCATCAAATGGAAATAATTATATCATTTCATTTTGCCTTTTCCATACATGACCAACATAAAAATATATGCTTTTATGTTATTGGCCAAATATTTCATATTTATCTATACATTATAATAATTAATAAAATAAACATTTAACTTTTAAATGTTAAACATTTGGACCAATCAAATTTAGCCAATTTGTTATAGTTATCCATTCATTTAAATTATAATAATTAATAAATAAATATTTTATTTAATTAATTATTATGGTATTACCATAATACCCCTCTTTATAGAATTTATCATAAAACTCTTTTATGGAATTTACTATAATGCTATTGTATTTAATTATTAATAATTAATAAATAAACACTTTATTAATTAATTATTATAATATTACCATAATACCCTTCTTTATAAAATTTACCATAAAACCCTTTTATGAAATTTACTATAATGCCATTATATTTTATTATTATTAATTAATAAATAAACACTTTATTAATTAATTATTATGGTATTACCATAATACCCTTTTATGAAATTAGCTCATAGATAATTATCAAAATAACAATTAAGTATATGTAATTTACTTTAAATTACATATTTATGTAATTGTCATAATTCTTTAACTAATTAAAGAATTACAAATACACACATATATATAACACTTATATATACACATTTAATTTTTTGGCCTATTAAATTATTTCCGAAGCTGCTAGCTTTTTACGAATAATTTTTTTCCCTCACGTATAGCTTCCAAAGGTTTAAGAATATTGGTGTGACCATGAAGGTTCAAAATGAATTAGCCGTGAGTCATTCTGAACAATTCGAAACTCAACGACTATGGTTGGCATCTAGCAATACTCCACAGTCCCTAATCTACAATGAAGTAATTCTTCATCAAACCTTGCTTGAATTGTACGTATCGTGTGGGTTAAATCCTTCTGTTGTCTAATCCTAATCAAATTAGGGTTTATGGAATGTTAAAACCCTAAATTTAATATTTTACGAATCGTCAATTAATATGTCCTGAACTTGCCTTTATGAACTCTTCATGTGGTATTTATTTTGCTTTAATCAAAGACTTGATTTCAAATATTTATCAACATTCGTTTAAGAACTTGAACTTGGATATAGTTAGCGGAAACACTCAATCATTTTGAACGAGTCAACAGATCCTATATTGACTATCATCCAAATTCTTATATAAACCATGCATAACCAAACCGACTTTATCATACAAGATGTGATTAGTCCTGTACTTATATACCATATGAACCATGAGTGTCTATGTAAAATCCGACTCTAACGTCTTAGGTCAAAGGATTACATCGCACATTAATATAATCTTTTCGATAAATCATTGACTACATGCATACCATGTGATTTATCATTCTTTGGTCAAGTTTGATAAATAGTTCTCTAACTATAAATCCATACTAATGCCCTTATGACATGACTTTCATTGTCACCCTCACTAATATCATCTTATAATATTCATAGGCGGCACTTAGTATGCCTAATATGTGATATTAATTCCTTGTCTATATCACTTCTGTAGAAAACAGATTTGATAATTTTATTTAATAATTAAATAAATTATCTGGACAATTCACATACATACTTTATTATATAGCATGAATAAATAAAAGAAGCAATATAAATATATGAACAAAGAACTCTTTCTTTTATTTATTATTTAAATATTCACAATATACTCAAGCCCTAAAACCAACAACACAAATGGTTTCTAGGGCATACACTAATAGGAGGTAGCCTATGGACGGACTTGTTGAGAGGCTGCATAGGTGAGTAGAGCTGTAGTGAGGCTGATATAAGGGAGAGAGGCCATGGTAAGCCCACTGTGTGCTGAATGCATATATGTGCGGTTATAGATACCCTATAGAAAGTCCTAGTGGCTTGATAGGGTTATCTTAGATTTGACGGATTACGAGGACAGTCACTCGTATCACCAAGTGACTACTCGGAGCCAATATCAGTGAAGCGAACATGTTTTTATAAATGCATGCTTTACAAGTAAATAAATGATTTTGCAAAACATGAGAAATGACTTTCTATTTAATAAATCTTTATTGCATATGGTTTGTGCATGAAAAGATCAATGATGGTTATGGATTTATCCCGACCTAGGTAGCGTGTCAAGTACGTATAACCAACCCAGATTGATTATTTTAAAATTGTTTGTAGACCAATGAAATGCATTGTGATTATTAATTTACATGAACATGTATATATGTATTTTGAGTACATTGTGAAATCAATCCCAATATTTGAATTTGGAAAATGCCTGTGCATGTATGTATAGTGGTATGTATGTATTTATTCACTAAGTATAGTTGTATACTCACCCCTCACCATTTTAGTTTTCAGGTTATGCGCGTTAGTCCTAGCAAGGCTTGTGGTAGTGATAGAGAGCATATGTTGCTCTTGGTAGGTTTTACTATCTTGACTCACACATGTAATTTAGAGTCCACTGGTTATATATGTTATTTGGTTATGTATTCTGAAAAATATGCAAAGTGTTTGTATCATAATTAAATGTTATGTAAGAAATTTTTATTTTGTTCAACCCATATGATAAATAATTTTCTATAATGATATTTTATTTTTTAAATATGTCATCGATGAATTGATCACGGAGATCAATTCTTTAAGAATACTCCTATGAATGAGAAATATGTTTTTAAATTGTATTTAGGAGTGTAAGATTTACAAGTTAGCCTTACAAGCTCTCTTAATATGTTCTGGGCTTAGAGGATGTATCAAGAGGGTTTGTGGCGATTGTCTCAAGTGGACTATAGGGTCGGGGTGTGATAATTTTATAGTAGAACAATTGGTACTCACTTTTATAGAGATTACTCCTTAAAGGGAAGGTCCCAACATTGAAATGTTGGGGAGGTGAACTTCCTTTAGGGGAAGAAAAAAAATACCTCGGTAGCCGGGCCTATGGTGTTCAGAGGGCCTAGGGACAAATTCCTGCTCAGTGGGCCCATGAGGGACACTGGGCTATAATGCGGTAACTCGATAGTCCAAGCTTAGGTCAGCGGGGAGTCGGTAGTAACCAGGTCGAGGGCTGGGGTGTTACATAAATAATGTATAATATGTATTTATAATAGTTTAAATTGTTAAAGATTTGAAATAGCGGAGAAAAAAAGAATGGAAAAAAATTATTATAATATATATATACACACATATACATATTATTGAATTAGGATGATAAATTGTTATTTGTGGATTTGAAATGGTGAATTGTTGAAGTGGAATTGAATCTCGAAAAAAATCCAATTAGTTGTGATTTTCGGTAGGGCGAGTTTGTGTAAAATAATTAGGAGTGTTTGAAAACATGATAATGTCGGGGTTCTCGAAAAAAGAATTGGCGAAAAACAAGGATATTGACTAGTTTCGAAAATTTTCTGCCAAGAGTGTTTTTCGAAAATTATTGTAATAATGGAATGAAGTGAATATGGTGATAAATGTATTTTAGGAATTCATGAAGTGTCGAGCATACATGTGTAACTGAAATAGATTGTGTTAATTTGATTTTAGGTACGCAACATTAATTTAGGAACATATTCGGGAAAAGCGAGAACAAAAGTAAGTAAATCATGCATGCATTTTTAATGTTTTTGAAATCATGCAAGATTTGATGTTATGATGAAAATGTGAATGTTAATGTTGAATGCTGATGTCGCATTTATGAAATAAATATTAAAATATTGTTGATGTGTGAAATATATGAATAAAAATGCATTTTATGGCTTAGTCATTAGCCAAGTCTCGTGTTAAATGCAAGACTTGTAGGTTAGGAAGAATTTTGTTTAATGCGTAGTGTGCGTTTCTATTATATGAAAATGAAAATGACCGTTATATGCGGAACATGTAATTATGCTCTAGATTTGGGTCACCATGAGTGTAGATGACACTAACTGACTAAGTCATTCTGAACATGTCTATATTATGAATAAATTTCTATGTGATTGGAAAAACTTGAAAATGCATTGATTTATATAAGCATTTATATTCTATACTGCATCGACATATAAAAACTTGCATGATTTGCTTGCTGAGATTGTATTTCACCCTTTATTGTAAAAAATTTATTTTTTAGAGAATAGCAGATAGAAGTGACCAAGGATGCGTGCGATGCTGGTTAGGCATAGAGGAAATTTTTGGATATATGTAATCAATAGGTTAGTTTAATGACAATGAGTTATAATATATGTAAACTTGTGTTTATAATAATTTTGTTAATTATAAACATTTAAAACTTGTGTAATAATAGAATACCATTATATAGTAAATGTGAGAATGACTTTATATTTGGAAATATGAAAGGGGGTGTTACATTACTAACTTTGTTTTCCCGTGGACTTGTCTCTTTTGTCAAAAATTTCCTCTTGGCCTTTTTTTCTTCTCTTTCTCTTCCTTCTATTCTCTTCTCTCGTTTTCTAGTTTCTTCTCCCTCCTTCTAGACTTCTCTCAATGTTTCATTTAAGTAAGAAAACATAAAAAAAAATCAAATAATCTCCATTTACTTAATTATAAGCATATGTGTAACACCTCATTCTCATACTTATTCAATCCATCATTATTACATAATACTACATCATTTCATACAAAGAGTGTTACTATTACATCATTCTTAAATGTCTATTATATCA
>JAXCLQ010066818.1:0-15000 GCA_035584115.1 Cedrela odorata | reverse complement strand
CATTTCCCTACTGGCTAATCATTATACAGGAATCAGTGAATTTTTCTTTGGTCAACCTTTTAACTTATCCATACGTTAAAAGGGCTGTAGCAGACGGCACTCTAGCATTGAGGGGTGGATACTAAGATTTTGTTAATGGAAAATTTGAGCTTTGGGAGCTCAAGACAGAAATCACTCCTACTATTTGCATATGAATATCAAGTCTTGGTGTCATTTTGGATGATAATGCTGATGATCCTTTGTTGTTGTTGTTGTTGTTCAAGTTTGTGTTGTATTTGGCGTTATGAATAATGATTTCCAAGTGAAGTGTATAAAGCAAAGCAGGTCCTTGTAGGCTTGCCTGCTTTGTGTGGTCATGTAATTTGTAGTTGTCGTAAGAGACTTCTTATTCGATATGCTTAGCTGTTACTATTTCTTTTCCTGGAAAATAAAAAAAAGGCTTCAAGCGACCATGCACTATATTTCGTTTCTATACACTATTATTTGAATTGTTCAATAGCATTTGGTACCAAATTGTTTACAATTTTATATATAAGGGCACACCTTTTCATTTCATATCTAATAGATCCCTAATAACTCTATTGAATAACTGAAATAATCTCTAGTTTTAAGCTATATATTCTTACATTGTGATCATCAAAAGAAAATATTATAAGGATAATTTTGTTTTTTTAGTGGGAGTTAAGGGAACTATTTGATAACCATAAAAATGTTGTCTTTATTTGTTAAATTATAAAAAATTTGGGGACCCCAAAATGTTGTCACTCCATTATTTGAATTAAGTAATCAGGATCATTTTGGTATTATAATTGTCTAAAACCACATCACCCGTATTTGTGTCGTTCATCAGGCTAACCAATAAACAATTATTAAAAAGATAATCGCATGCACGATTTGTCGTTCATATGTATTACATATAAATGACAAGTTGTACATGAACACATGGCACGGATGACTTTACTTTCATAAGATTATAGAGGAGCCAAACCTTTTTTCTTTTCCTTATAACATGAACAGAACAACCATAATTTAATGGAATAGTAGTTTTGAGGCCAATTCAACTGTGGAGGTCCAAACAATTTTCTTTTTAATACATCAAGGTTTAATGTGTAAGACTAAGAAGACGTATATAGCTGAAGTTTGCATATGTAGTATTTGGAGACATTCAAAAGAGAGAGGTGTAGTGTGACAACATTTGGACATAATATGGGGAGTTTCCAAGTGGATCCATGAAAGACAAAATCTCAAGATATCAGTATCAAGGGCTAATTTTACTTTGTGTACCCAACCCAAAATCTTCTTTTAAGGCATTTATGATGCCTTCGTTTAAATCAACCAAGAAATTATATTTTGTCCTATTTGCATGTGACATTATATATTCAAAAACTGAATATATTTAAAGGAAGATATGAAAATTTACACATAAGAGAATGTTAGTGTCATAATTGTTGTCACATTTCCTTGGTTCAAGAGTTAACCTACGAAGTATGAACTACTTGATGGGATAAAGAGCATCATAAACCTCCTCCTTTTGCTATATCAGCTCAAATTTCATCTCAAATCACCACTAAATTAGTGATTGTTGGCACCCAAATAACATAGAAGTGGGTGTCAAATTTCTTTTAATTTTTTTGCTGGATTGCCCAATGCTAGTCAAATTCCCAACTGAGTTGAACAAAGGGTTTGCATTAATTGATGGTGCTAAAAGATTTTTGTCCAGGCTAACTAAAACTAAACCACACAAACGAGCCAGCACTGAGCATTTTAATGGAAGCTCAATACCAGCCAAGCAGCTGCATATATATATTTGGATCATTTGAGCGACAGGACATGTGAAAACGAATCAACCAAACTATATAAAACCCACTATCAATATTGCACTTCCTTACAACTTACAATAATGTATTGCTGATATTATTTATTCACACTCCTTTTTAACATTGATAGTATCTTATCATTATTACTTGGTGCAGGCACGAGTGCGTTTACCCATCATTGCATTTGCGCACTATCCTAGTAATTATGAAGGCACACGATATGCACATTGCATTATATTCCAGCTGGAAAACAGAAACAAGCCAGTCTTTTTCTTTTATTGCTAACATTTCTCAGTAGCAATGAATCTATTTTTGAAAGAGGAAGCGAAATGTCTTTTTGTTTTGTTACTAACATTTCTCAGTAGCAATGAGACTGATTTTGAAAGAGGAAGCTAAATTCAAGATGATATAAGCGATTCAAAAAGAGCAATTATTCTAATGAATAATGTGTAGGGTAACACTCAAAGATCGACTAATCTCCAAAGCAGCTGGCTGCATACTCTTGTTTTGATTGGACCACATGGAAATGTCAAAGCATTTCCTCACTGGTAAATTACTTGTCCTTTTACTGCGTCATCCAAGCTTTCAACACATGAGCTTGGTGTGTCTTAGGACACTTTTTCTTGTTTCTTCTGCCATCTATCTGGGAAATGTATTAATATAGAGACCAACATCAAGATCTCCCTCAAAGATTTTTAATCTCCTGCCATCACATTTTTTCCTTCTTCTTTTCATTTCTTTCATGTGACATGTGAGTGATTGACATATATATACCTTCATTTTTGCATGAAAATTCAAATGTTTCGATGATTGCATTGGTACCAATTACCTAGAAGGTACCCTGAGAATTCAGAATTAAAGATTACCATGCGATAACACAAAAAATGTGGTATGGAATGTTTGGCTCAAATGATTGACGTTTTAAATATAATAATCTCATAGGGTGATAATTCATTATTATTCATGTTTTCTGGGTGACCAGTATGTTAGATTATATTGATTCATAATTCCATATGAACATGATATATTCAATGGTAACAGTCTTAAAAGTTAAAGTTAATCCGCCATCATCTACCATTTCAATTATCTAACTTATATTAATTTAGTATCGATCATAATATAACAAAATTTGAATAGACATGATTACATTCAACCTTATTATCGGGTTAATTATCGTAACTGATGATTATCCAACCAGATTAAGGTATATTTTAAACAAAAGCGAACATTTTATTTATTGTATTTTAAAATTAAACATAATTAAAATAGTTATGAACATAGTTTTAATTTCCAATCAATTTTTAATTTTAATTAACATAAATCTACTACTTTCATTATAAGTTGGTATCATATTCAATGGTGGTGTAAGAAATTATCATTCACAGGTAAACACTTAATGTGGGTATGAATACAAATTTACAACGTAAGATAGAATCATTTCCCAGGGTCAGGAATTTTCTTTTTTTCTGAAAAACTGGCAGCCTCTTGGTCAAATCGGTGTCTAATAATTTATACCTTTCTTGTACGAATATTAATTATTCATTCGAATACCTTTCTTGGAACCTTTCCCAAAGCCCCCTAGTTAAAATGATTTTGCCACCCAGCTTTCCTTTGCTTATTCTTGGGTGAAAGTTTCTTGGTGATCCAATGTATACATGGATCTGTACTGTAAAAGTTAAATTAATTGTGTGAATTTTTAGATATTAACCTTAGCACATGACGGGGAATCCAAAAAAGGGAATATCTTTGCAATATGATAATTGTGCCAATTTTTGTATGTAATATAATAGTGATCTCAGCCACACAGTGTCATAGCTCATTATTAAGCATTAAGCATCAATCAAAATACTTAAAAAGCTAATTACATTCATTTGTAGATTCTTCTAAAATAAAAAAAATTCTTTTAAGAACCAGCTTTGGAACGTATTATTTGTGATTAATCAAGGAAGTTTTCAGTCAACAACCCTTTAGTTAAGGTGGTTAATCATATTCTACTCTTACTACCAAGGTTCGAGTTAGGAGTTACTCAATATCCAAAAACGCTAGAGCCTGAAAATTAGTGGATAGGCAACTTGGCTAAGATTGACATTATTCTCTCGCAAACTTGTCTGTTTGGATTTACCCCATGGATTTTTATGAGATCTCCTCTTTTGATACCTTTTTGTCACTAGCACTGGGGCTGAATTCAAAGAAGGTAGGATCGTTGTCACTGCATGCATAGAAATACAGCTTTTTTACTCAATTTTTGCTTGCTTTTTTAATTTACGAAAGTATTCATTTGTCATTCATGTAAGCAATATTCAAAATAATATTTACAATAATTGAGAGTTTATTTTATTGAAGAGGGAGGGGTCTATTTGTAGGACCACAACAAAGGGAAGCTTTACCAGCCATGCCCAGCAAAATCAAGAGACTTATCTAGAAATTCCATCAAGTTAGGAACTTGGAAATCTAGATCATCTTTAAAAATCCAAAAATAATTCTCATAATTGTCTTCATCACTCCTCAGCTCTTGTACACTATTCAACGCAGCTGCATTTTGAGAACCATTTTCAGTAACATCTCGACCACCAACTTCAGCGTTGCAATCGGAAGGTGGTGTAAAATCGGACGCCGAGTGGGTACTCAATTTCTCCCCTGATCTTTTAGACAATGTTTGTGAAGAAGCTCCAACTTTGGTTTTAACCTTTCTAATCCCAAGCCTTTTGCTCAAATGAGTGTTCCAATGGTTCTTCACTTGATTGTCTGTCCTTCCAGGAACCCGGCCAGCGATTAAGGACCACCTTAATTATGATCATCAAATACAAAATTCATTTATCGTGAGTAGTTAACAGACGTAGCTAGTCTAGCTAACTATGTCGACAGTAATTAAAAGCTCTAGTGGTGGCGCTAGCTGTAACTAAAGATTCAGTTATTATAATAGATACAGTAAATGCTAATCAAATTCTTACTTTCTAAAATTGTGGCTAAATATACTGAGCTTGACTATTAACGAAAATGGATTTAATCGTAAGAAGCTCGTACCACCAAGTCCATTCACATCAATCATCTACTTCAAGGATAAATATAGTTATTATTAACACATGTATATGAAGAAAAAAAAATCCTTAAGACGGAAAAGGAGAAGCCAAAATCATTGTTACAACCGGTTATAGATGACAATGTTAATTATATCGTCCTTATAAAATCAAAATTTATACTCAGTATATATTATTCTGTCTTGAATAATTTATACGAAATTGCCCGGTTTGATAATGGAAAGTTAAGTATGCTGTGAAATTTTTTGACATTAATTAGAACACGGGATAAATTTCACTTTGAATGGAGGAAAAGATGAAGAACCTGTTGCCAAGGAGATTGTGGAGGCGAATGATGAGGTCGTCTTCTTCCTCAGTGAAATCGCCCTGCTTAACACTAGGACTTAGATAATTGATCCATCTTAATCTGCAACTTTTGCCGCACCTCTTCAAGCCTACACCATGTTGAGAAGAAACATTAATTCTCAGTTACAGGAAACTTTGTAACTAAAGAATACATAAATCTGTTCGTCTTTAATGGAAATTAAACAACAGATTATATAAGTATGAACCTGTAAGTTTAGCGATGCGATTCCACTTTCCTTTGCCATGCATCCTTATGTAATCAGTTAAAATCTTGTCTTCCTCTACCGTCCACAACCCTCTTTTATATTCACTACTCTTTGCTTCCATTGTTGTTGTAAAGTAGCCAACAAACTACAAGCTTTGAGTGCTTGTTTTTGCTTTGGAGAGAGAGAGAAAGTTGAAGTTTTGGAATTAAATATTATGTGTGAAGCTTAGATGTGGTTTGCTTATATAGTTGTCAATAGCCTGGAAAGGTGGGGAGAGGGGTTGTGATTTTGAGATGCTGTATTGCCATTAGCGACGATAAGGTTTTTTTTATTCCACATTATAAAAGAGATCAATGGTGTGTACCTCTGACAACAAATTAAAGTTGCCTTCCAGCAAGCATATGGGATATAGTGGTTTGGTACTTCAAAGTTTACATCAATCATTAAGGACGGGCCTAGCTATTGTCAGGCTTCAGATTCTCTCTCATGGAGAGATGATCATGTAGTCTCAAGCTCGGTGAGTCTCAATATACGAGCAAAACTCCATTCCTTTGACTGGAAAAATATCTTGTTAATAGTGAATCCTTTTGGCCAACAGAATCTTAACATAACCTTGTGCTCGTATACATCCGAATTCATCAAATACTAGCCTTGGAATCCACAATCATCAATATTTTGGTGACCCATAGTTCAAACATCAGGAAATTATTGTGATCACTAGTTTTGGTACTTAATTAATTCAATGATGGGAGATACCGGTTGTTCAAAGTGCATGATCAATGATTGAATAATTTCATTAACTTTTTCACCGGTTAAAAACAAATTAGAAGAAGAAGAAGAAGAAGATTTGGCAATGTGGCACACGTGCATGGAATTGTTCCTGTAAAAAAACAAAGTTTAGCATATAGAATCCAAGTTTTGTTTCCGAAACTCAAGGGCAGGCAATCTCTCGCTCCCTCCCGATTCCCAGATGATTAATAACAGGTCATTTTCGTCATTGGGAACGACTTACTTTTCCTACTCTCCGTTTTCACGTGTCAGGTTGGGTTAATTGACTATTTCGGAGGATTAGTACCCAAGTTAACAAATGATAAGCACAAATCTCGATGTCATGGCAGATAATGAATGCCAATAGATTCTTCGCAGAAGGAGAAACGAAAAGGAGTGAGTACGAATTCCATTTTCATTTGTAAGTTAGTGAGTACGTTTCTGTTGTGATTATTAGTCTTTAGATTTTATTTCTGAATCCCCATTTCCATTCACAGGTGGTAATTTGGGTCATCCGGGAATCAAGAGGTCAAACTGCACGTTTTATTTTTTTTCACTAATGACCTGTTCCAAGTTCATATGATGTTAGAGACAGCGAGAGAGCCTACAATGCAAGCAGTAAATTAATAAATTTACTTATATGGCATGCGGGATTCCATTGTTCTTGATATTGCATTGTTCTTGGCCTGAAGTTTTCTTGGATTTTTCTCTCTCATTTTTTGTTTAAGATGGATTGTATCATTATGTGATGGTGCTAGCCGTCATTGTCTAAACAACGAGCTAACAAGAATAGAGCCAAGCAAATATGAACGCATACAGCTTTTGAGTGAGTAGAAATTTGTTTTTATAGAAAAGATGAAAACTGGAGGAGGCTGTATCACTATCATAATTTGCAGTGAATAGTTGCATTACCTTTACAATTCATTAAAGTAGGAGCCCCAACTTTGTCTATGCTAAGGCCATCGATTCTTGAATTCTCTTTCGTCATGTAAAATAGTGAATTCTCGTAATTTCAGTCAATTACCAATCAATTTAATAATTGGCATGTCACATGTCTTTATGCTCACATGTTTGAGCTCAAATTAAATTGAACCATGAAATGTGATTTAATATCGACGATGATGGAATGAAAAAGTTAAAAGCCGTACTGATTTCTCACCATAGTTTTTACTATTGCATGGAAGGGGTTCACTTAGCCTTGGTATTATTAGTTTGTAAACATTGTATTCACTGCACCACCAGTACGTAAAGTTAATATTTTAGTTTTGACCCGTGAGCAAATAAATGCTAGCCGCTCACACACACACACACACACACATATAACACATTAGACGCTTTTGAGGCCTGGAATTCTGAATGAGAAGCTCCCAGTCTCTGATCAGCTGAATGTAAAGGGACGGATATAAGATACAAGTTCGTACTGTGCTTCTGTGCACCTAAATGTAAGAAATAAAAAATAAAGAACGTAAGTAGTACTGTTTACATAAGTATTTGTTAAAAAATATAAGTAGCTATGGACTGCAGTTTTGTTTAGTCGAAAACGGCAGGAGGGCAGGAAGAGAGAGAGAGAGAGAGAGAAGGGGGCTTCTTTCTACTTCTGATGCTGGGCAAAACAAAACAAAAGCAAAGCAATTAATGTGATTTTGTAATGAGATGAGATTAAGTGTAGAGAATGCACATGTGATGGGATGGGTGGGTTCAGCAATATCTATAAATTTTTTATTATTTATAATTTAAAAATAACTTGTATAAAAATTTAAAATAAAGAACAAGTTAAAAATGAGCCTAAATTTTGAATATTTTTAATTTTTTATAGTTTATTTTAAGTTATAAATAATAATAATAATAATAATGATTTCGAAGGTAGGATAGGTCAATGTCCCATAGCTAGCTGATCTCGTGACGTGATAAACTGGAACAGTAAATGCATGAATAGCTGTTATCTGCACGGTGAAAGTGTTGGCGTTCTTGGCATGTGTCCAATAGTGTGACTGAATCAGAACAAGAGATTTGGTATTTTTATTTATTTATATATAATTATTGTTGGATTAGGACTTGTCTGAACAAAACAACAAATTGGGAGGCTGATACATCAAGACAAGCCTAGTGCGCGCGCGCGCGCGCACACACACACAAAGTAAATGGTTAGACAAAGATGGAACACACCCCCAATGGAACACACCCCCAGAGAAATAAATTGTAGTGGGCAGTTGTGGAACACATGGGTTAAAATTCTAGCTATCTTCCAAAATGAAATAACAAAGTAAATAATAACTATAAAAATTTTAATTATAGGTAATATGGCTTGGTGTTCTCTTGAATAGCTTCTTCTATAATGTCTATTTTTAATTTCTCAAAACTCAAATAAATGTGCTACTTAAAAAGAATATGATATTCAAGCATGTTTTCTCAAACACAATTCTCTATCAAAGAGAGAATCAGAGAATTCTTGACCAGATATAAGAATTATGATCATTAACTTTTCATCCTCTTGTTAAGGACAAGTCACACAAACAAACCATTCAAAAAAGAAAATATTAAGTATTTGACAGTGAAGGGTTTAATAACTCATCTCACATGTGATTCTATGACAGATTTTCGTACTCGTGCTCGCAAGACCCTGAGTAAGTTGGTGGTCTTATCAAGATCCAAACACAACAAAGCAGTCTTCTGTTTAAAGTCACATGCTGACATAAAAACATTGGAGACTTTTGTTGACATTCGTAAAAAGGAACGAAATGTAAAGATTGACAAGAAAACAAGTATCGGGGTTTAAATATAGACCAGAAACTTGATCACTTAATTCTCTGAAGCAGTTTTTCCACCATAATTTTCTGCTGCACTTCACTCAAAGATTCTGAATTCATGATTGCATTACTGACAACAACTACTGTGGATGGAAATTCAGCATTCACCTATATCAAATAACAAAATTTAGGAAGGAAAAAAAGAATATTAGTATGAGTTGGATATTCTAGTAGTAGGAGTTGCAAGTACAAAACATCTCAACAATGTTGTCATCGCTTTACAGGGTATAAATAACGTACCCAAACTCGGCCATTCAAGCCAACAGCAATCTCAAAGGAGAGTTGCTTCCCAAGAGCCTCAAGAACAGGACACGTTGGTGAGCTTAGTAGCCTAAGAAAGTGAACGTTTGTCAAATCAAGGGTAGCATAACGAAAAACCAAAACGCTAACAATTGTTGATAAATTGATACCATGTCAGTTTGTGATGAAAAATATATCTCAAGCTCCTCTAAGATTTAGAAGGAAAACAGAAATCTCACATTCTTGATAGACCAGTTGAAGTTTCAAACATGTAGCCATCTTTAAGGAGACCAAATTCTGCTGCTTTTCCACTGGCTATAAATCACAATACAAATCTACCAAAAGGTCAGATTAATAATGAACAGAAAACAAAACAAAGATTTTTACAGGAAATTGATAAGTAAACCCTCAAATGAAAAATATAAAGAACTTCCGTTACTAACCATCAGTGCATGACAGCTCTGGATTCATGCCAGTGTTTGCCTTCACAACCCGAACATAAAGCAGAGAACCTATCTGTAGCAAGGAGGTTAAATTGTGTAATTCCCTCAATAAACATAACAAAGAGGAGAAAAATAAATAAACTTAGCATTGCATATTTCAAAAGTAGAAAGCATTAATTCGGAATGGTGCTTCAACATGTTTCAGTCATACCATCTTATCGTACAACAAAGTCAAACATGCATTAAATCAATATTAATGTGCATATTTAGGTAAGATCTTATGCTTCAAAGGTTCAGTAGGACTTAACTTTCCCCCTTGCAAGGAAAGTTACTCGAACTCTTAATTTTACCTTCACAATGATACAAACATATATTGTTTATTTTCATACAGCAGATGATCCAATCCATGGAATTGAAATAAAGCATGGTCCTGGAAATAGTCCCTCAATATTTAATGCAGAAGTTTATGAGGTGATATCAGATGAATCTCCAGTGCAAATATTGACAAAAGTAAAAGATGTACCACATTGCCTTTACAAAGGGAAACCACATTGCATTTACAATGAACGAATGCATATAATATTTGAATTTTACGCACCTTAAACTTTGGTATGTTTCTCCTGGTTCCTCCTTCAAACGCAAGCACAGGTAAAAATGCTATTGTAGGTCCTTTAATATCCACGAAGAAGTTCTGTATGTAAAATGTATTTACTAAACCAGGCAAAAGGTGTTCTTTTTAAGTTGACAAAAATACATGTGGAGTTTATAATTTTCTACAGAGAGGAAAAATGGATGTGCACATTAGCATTACAATGAACTTGCAATATGTTGCAATGGGAAGGGTATGGTCTTATTGCTATCTGAAAAGTAAGGAGCCAACTTATACATATTACACTATAATTTTTTCATTCCTTATTTTACTTACTCATACACTCGATAGCAGCAATTCAAACTAGACCACAATCTAAACACTGACAAAGCAGTAAACTTCCTCCCAGTTTTGTTCTTTCAAGTTGAAGATCAGAGAAAAAGAGAGGCAGAGAGAAAAACTAAAAAACTATGATTTCATGATTTTTCGTCTTTCATCAGAAAATCCAACATTTGTGCATCTGTACCAGTTCTCATCTAAACATAGACTGTCTCAATAGCTTTTTCAATTTCCAGACTTTTCTTCCAGTCTTCGAAGAAATTTAGTTAACATATATGACAGACAATTACCTAAAAGAGTAATTAAGTTCATAGTTCCAACTGATACAGACAAGGATAGGTCAAAGAAACTAAACTTAACAGCCCCAGAAAGATATTGAAAAGCAGCAAGTAACACAGTGCAGACCACAATCCAGTTAAAAACCAAACTACCATTTAGTACAACATTCTCTAATTTAATCAAAAGAACAAACAAAATAATACATTAAACTATGTCAAAAGTGCTTACATCTGCTTTACAGTCTACGACAATCCCAAGAACAGTATCCTCCACGCAAGGTATGTACTGCATAAACAGCAGAATCACTGTATTATACATTAAACGGGGCTAGTGATAAAGTATACTGTAGATAAAGAAAAGAGATGAACTCAGGTATAAACAAACAGCATACACACCCTTTTCTGAGAGCTTTCAACCCAGTATTTGTTTGGCTTTGAGAACTTTAGTTTTCCAGCTTTCATGACAGAAATAGAATCACAATCCTGAATATCATCCAAAATGAATGTCAATAATTGTCGTAACAAAGCAAAATGTACAATACAGATTACAAAGCATTTAACTGTTAATTTTTTGATTGGTTGCTGCAAGCCAAAAATAAAAATCTATGTGTCTCAAGGTATAGTTCTTTTTGAAACTTTTATCCATAGAAAGCAATGCATAGAACAGAGCTTAAATGAACAAGGACAGAACAAATAACCACTCTTAACTTTTTTCAGCTGCGAGCTAGAGAATTGAACATAAGAGCTACAACATATGTTGGAAAAGAAAAAACGAATATTGACCACAACACTAAAATATTCCAGCTAGCATGTGTTTCTTACTTATTTTTATTTGATAAAAAAGATATCTTCATCAACTTTAACAGACTCAGAAAGAAACCAAGTTTCTTAAAGCAAATTGAGTACACAAGTTGAGATAATCACATGGCAAGATGTGAAGACAAGGGCTTATAATCATATACTGAAGAATGATTGTCCAATATCTCCATAAAAAAACCTGTTTCATAATTTTACAAACCATTTTGATAATGTAAGAAAAAAATGCCAGATAAACATTCACTCAAAATAAATTGTACCAAGAACCCCATAATCCAATCAGAGCAAACATGAAGAGAACTAAACCAAGACAATCAATGGACAAATAAGAGGCTAATTCAGCTGCATTAGCAATTCAAAACATATTCAATGGAAACCTATTTTATCGTTTTAAAATATTACATCTAATTATACCAATTATTCAAACAATCCACAAAGAAGTCAATCATTCACAATATTTTGCAGTGCATTAATTTTAAGAGAGACAAAAAGAAACTTTTTCATTACGGTATAACTACAAATAGTCGAAATTCAACTAAAGTGTTAAGAACAGCAACAATAATATCAAATTATACTAACTGTACCTGCCGGAGGCCTCCACCGAGCTTGATGGTCTGGTTTTTCATGGCAGAGAGATCGAGCACCACATCTCCTGGAACCTAAAACAGTGAACATAAGCAAAAACAAATGAAAAAGAAAATTTATCAGGTAACAAAAAATGCACATAAAAGAAAACAGATACAGCGAGGATGGACGCAGAGAATCTGAAGAGCAGACATGAAGAAAGTACTCACCACTGTCTTATCCACGAAGCTTGCTTTGGCTTCCATTAATGACAAATTGGACGGAGTTTCGGAGAGACGGAGAAATAGGTTTCGAAATGAGTTGGGGAGAGGGTTGAAAAAGTGAACCCAATACCAAATACTATTCGACAGCTAAACTCGGGCCAGGTCCGGGTTGCGTTTAGCCCTTACCCGGGACCGGATGGTGCAATTGGCGCTGATGATAGTGAGGACGGCTTGAATACGGCAAACGGAGTGATTTAGAGAAGGCAAGAGGGCATTTGTTCTTCAACGGCATATGGTGACAATCCAGTACATGCGTCTAGGGTTTTTCTTTTTTATAACTGTATGGTAAAACCGCTTCTATAAAACGCACCGTTTGCATGGCAGTTGTTCTTCAACGGCATTTTAAGGTCGAGCAACGACCACCATTGGACTAGTTACCAGATTTCTTCTTGTTCTGTAATCTGTTTACTCAACCATGTAAGATCGTTTGTGAATGCGATTTTAAGCATGGAAATCTCGGTGATACCTTAAAATGTACATCGAGAATTCTCTGATGGCGGGCAAATATCCCTCCTTTTTCTATATCATTTTGCATTACGACTCAAAATAACTTTCTTCACAGTATGTTTGTACTGTTTATTCAAATTATCTCACAAATATTAAGGATGGAGATCGAGTTGGCATTATTTCTATAATCTCATATAGGTCCGAGTTCTACCAGAAAGGAAGTCCAGAACAAAGAGGGGAAAAATGGAAACAGTAGGATTACTGCACTCGCATTCACTGCAGATGTACTATCACTGTCTGGATAAACACAATTTATTTATGCCATCAGTTAAGGTAACTCAATTCAGTTCCAGTTACTTTGTTGTTAGAGGCACAAGAAAGCCGTCAGTTGTCTCTTCCACTTTTCAGAACAATTCACTTAATTCTTTGTATTTTGTACAAAATCCATCTCCGAATTTAACAACTGAACATGGGTTTTTAAGCAATAAGCCTGTAGTGGATGTTTCATCAGTTGGTAACATGATCAGGGAGTTTACGGATGGCGGTTTATTTGAAGATGCTATCAGGGTTTACGTTAACTTGCTTGATTACGGTTTTTCAATTGATGAATTTAGATTCTTTCCTTGTTTGATTAAGGCATTTGGTGGGCTTTGTGATGTAGAAAAGGCTAGGCAGATTCACGGGCATGTGTTAAAGTTGGGATTTTTTGATGATGTTTATGTCCAAAATTCACTTTTGGGAATGTATTGGAAGTGTGGTGGTGTTGAAGATGCAACTCAGTTGTTTAATAAAATGTGTGAGAGAGATTTGGTTTCTTGGAATACAATGACGTCAGGGTAATGCCAATCAGGGGATTACTTGGGTTCGTTGATGATCTTTAGAAGAATGATTGTTGAACATGCTATGTACCCAAACAGGGTAACTTGCCTTTCTGCTCTTTCATCATGTGGAGCAATTGATGCTTTGATTTCTGGGAGAGAGATTCATGGCTTTCTTGTGAAAAATGGATTGGACATCTATGAGTTTTTGGTTAGTGGATTGATTGAAATGTACACGAAATGTTCGGATATAAGGAGTGCTCAACATGTGTTTAAGAATATTCTTGATATAGACTCTGTCAGAGGGAATGCGGTGATATGGAATGTTATGCTTACCGGTTATGTTTCCAATGAGCATTTTTCATCGGCATTGGAATTGTTTATTGAGATGTTGAATTTGGGGATAAGACCAGATTCTTCGACAATTGTGGCTGTTTTAGTTTTATGCTCTCAATCATCGGATTTAGAGGTTGGAGAGCAAATCCATGGATTGGTTTTCAGCCATGGATTGCAAAATGATGTAAGAATAGTAACAGCACTCATAGAGATGTACTTTAGATGTAATCCTGAAGCAGGTTTGAAAATATTTTGTCAGTCTCAAAATCGCAGCATGGTCATGTGGAGTTCAGTAATCTCAAACTGTGCTCAGAATGGTTCTCCTGCCAAGGCATTGGAATTATTTCATGATTTTATGGAGTATGGCTTTCCAGATTCTCTTGTACTCTTGACTGTGCTGCGGGCATGTTCATCCTTGGCTCTTAAGTCTAAAGGGATGGAAATCCATGGTTTAGCAGTAAAATTGGTATTTGATTCAGATATATTTGTTGGTGGTGCCCTCGTTGATATGTACGGAAAATGCCGAGATATGGAGTCTGCTCAAAAAGTTTTTTCAAACTTATGTTTGAGAGATTTAATTACATGGAATGCCCTAATATCTGGATTTGCTCAAAATGAGTGTGCTGATGAAGCTTTAAAGGCCTTCCGTTTTATGCAATCTGAACAAAGGAGACCTAATTGTCACGCCCCAAGTTACGCCGCCCAAGTTACGCCGCAGAATAGGCCCAAATTACGCCCCAGTAGCAAAGCTGTTACGCTTGAGCAGAAGTTACGCCCCAGCGGAAAAACTGTTGCGCTTGAGCAGGAATTACGCCCCAGCAGAATTGTTGCGCCGCAGCGGACCATGCAGCATGATGCGGCGTAC
>JAXCLQ010066807.1:0-15002 GCA_035584115.1 Cedrela odorata | reverse complement strand
CACACACACACACACACACACACACACACACACACACACACACACACACACACACACACACACACACACACACACATGAATAATCATTTCTTTATGCAAAACTAGAAATGCAAGTTTGTCAGTACTCTTTTTTTTTTGTTCCATCTTCTATATTGCATTCATTTTTCACACACATGCATTTTTGGGTTAAAAGAAACATCATTTGCTTCCTTATGTAATGCTTTTAAATGCTTACCCAAGTGCAGAACATGTAACATAAGTTTTGGTTCTTGCATGATATCTTATTGATTTTTTGACGGCGTATGCGTCACATGGTAAGGCACCTGGATTGAAATGTTCATGTGAGGATTAACAGCTAATGAAAGACGAATGTGTTTTAAATGTATTCAATAAATTCAATTTTTTAAGATTTGTAACTCATAACTGGTCTGTTTCTGCTATTTTGGTAAATAGTTGCGTCTTTCATGCTACTTGTATCACGGTTTGTTGATTACACTGACAGTGTTCTGTATTTGATCATTTGGATGGATATAGTTGTCTAGCTTGGGACCTTAACTTTATTCGCTTTATGTTTCTGATTCTCTCTCATTTTGCAGTGTAATGGCTTTATTCTGAACAGCATTCCGGTTTTTGTGACTGTGGTTTCTTTTGGTATGTTCACATTGCTTGGAGGGAATCTGACACCTGCACGAGCATTTACATCTCTTTCTCTGTTTGCTGTGCTACGCTTTCCCCTATTCATGCTTCCTAACATAATAACTCAGGTTTTCTTCTGTGCCTGTTACACGCATTGTGTGTCAGTTATATACTGTATTTTAATTGTACAGAAGAGTGATTCCAATCATTGTTGTCACTATTTAGTTTACTATAGTTTCTGCTTGATATCATCTTACATTAAGTTTCTTTCCTTCCTTCCCCTTCACTTCTTTGCTCTCGTTCTTGTTTTATAAATGTGCAAGCTCCATTTGTAGTTGAACTATACTGTTTCCCCATTGCTCCATTATATTTATAGTTTTCTTAAATTTAAAAACATTAAATAGGTTGTTTAGACTGAAATTCTTTTATTAGGCAGATGTTGAGTTATCTCCTGGTTTTCTTTGAGGTATCAATGGATATTTAAGTTTGGGGAAAAGGTTTTGGCTTATATGGCCCTTTCCTTTCTCTATATTCTGTACTTATCTTTCCTCTCATTTTCCTTTTACCTTTTACCTTTTTCCCTTCGATCGAATAATTTAAAGAATCAATCACTTATTACCAATCTACTGAAACTGGTTGTGTTGTTTTCTTAGCTATTAATGTTTGTGGTGGTTTGACAGGTGGTAAATGCAAATGTATCATTGAAGCGCCTGGAGGAGTTTTTGTTAGCTGAAGAGAGGGTTCTTCTGCCAAATCCTCCCCTTACACCTGAATTACCAGCCATCTCAATAAGAAATGGATACTTTTCTTGGAATTCGAAGGTCTAATTCCTACACGCTTGTCTATATGTGTGTGTACGTGTTAGGAGGCATGCATACACACGTGCACATATGTATATGTATGAAAACTTTTACAATACCTCTGTGTATTGATATTTTGCCCCTTATGTTTCTGACCATTGGATAAGGATGGATAGTGTTCTCATCCAATGATCTGTTAACCAATATCCATACTGTCCTGTATTAAAGTTACCCATATATTTGGACTAAGATCAAATAACCACCTTTGTTTACACAAATTATCAATGCCCTTAGAATGATTGGATTACATCTTTCATGTGCCATTTTCAAGGTGCATTAATTATGCATGCCAAATGTAATTTCAGCCGTTAAAAGTGCATTGATTTGATGGTTCAAAAAATTTTCACAATTTGTGTAAAAATATGGTAGAATCATCTTATCAATCTGTCTTCTATCTCTCACACACACACATATAGGGATAGGATATCATTTCTTTTGTAATATTGGACCAATAGTTAGTTTGGAAGGAAAATGTGAGATAGAAGGGCTAATGCATTGAAATAAAGGGATAGAGTTGGCAAACCATTAGCAACAATTAAGGTTGTTAGAGTTAAAGTAGGAAATAACTTATTAAGTTGTCTTGTTATTATGTTTAGTGTTATTAGGGTAGGATTTCTAATTAGATTAATATTTAATGTTCCTAGTTTGTTTTAGTTTCTCTTTTTATCCTATATAAGGACATATTCTATGTACTTGTTATTAGTCACAATTAATACAAAAGTTTGTTTTCACCAACAAGGGTGACATCACACAAATTGAAAGAGATGAACAAAGTGCGTATTTTGTTTTGCTTTTAGAAACTGCTTTCTACTTGTCTTTGTGTCTGCGTGCCTTGTGATGTTGCCTTCGAAAGTTGTTGCCAGTCTTTGTGGGAGGCGCATATGCTGCATGTTTTTTTTTAAGTTTCTGCTTGTAAGATGAAGTGTTCTTAATGAACATGCTTCCACAAATCATTGTTCCAAATTAGTTGAATTTTACATTTTACATTGATCCATGCTATAGATTGAATGATACATGTTTGATCAGCTAAAGCTATTTAAGAATTTACCAGCTATTTCATTGAGTAGGTATCACCTTTATGTGGCCCTTAGTTATTTGGTGTGTATCTATTATGTAGGCCAATGCATGATGGCCTCACTGTTAGGAGCTAAGTATAATGGAGAACATTCCATTTTATGAAGTCTGTATTTAACATGGATGTGTAATTTTTTGGGATAATTAATGTGTTGCAAGATGTTTTTTTGACTGCACAATGTTAATGAAAGTTGTCATTACCACTGGCTTCGTATTAGAACATTATGTTATTTGAAGAATTGCTTGGCCATATGAAAATTCTACTACTTCTTCATATGTCCTTAATGATCCTTTCAATTTTGTAGACTTTTCAACCTCACATTTCAATTATGAAAGCTTTGATTTATATTATATTCCAGGCAGAGAGGCCCACATTGTCAAATATCAATCTGGATATACCTGTTGGTAGCCTGGTTGCGATAGTTGGTGGTACAGGAGAAGGAAAGACCTCGCTCATATCGGCAATGCTTGGAGAGCTTCCTCCAATATCTAATGATGCAACTGCTGTTATTAGAGGGACGGTTGCTTATGTTCCTCAAGTTTCATGGATTTTCAATGCAACTGTAAGTTATGGCATTTGTATATTCTGTAATTATATATAGTTAGGTAAATTTCTGCCACATTGACTATTTTTTGGGCTTGTGTCAAAATCAAAATATTTGCTACATAAGCATTGCCATCATCAAAGCATAAATATGAGACTCTTTATGTAAACATGGGCACAGTGGGTAATGTCGTATCAGTTAGATCTAGTAGACTAAAAATGGCATGTTACACACTTATTACTAGTTGGCTGTGGTCATTACACGAGTCTCTTTTTTTGCAGGTACGTGACAACATATTATTTGGATCTGCTTTTGAATCAGCAAGATATGAGAAGACAATTGATGTGACTGCATTACGGCATGATCTCGACTTATTGCCTGTAAGTGTTTTAGCAGTCATAATAGATCAAGCTAGTTCTTAAAGATGTGGAGATATCCCTTATTATTAACAATGTGACCTGAATTTCTTGTCTGTTGCACATGCTTGATGATTAGGGTGGTGATCTTACTGAAATTGGTGAAAGAGGAGTTAATATTAGTGGTGGGCAAAAGCAAAGGGTTTCCATGGGTAGGGCTGTGTACGCCAATTCAGATGTGTATATCTTTGATGACCCCTTAAGTGCCCTGGATGTTCACGTGGGTCGACAGGTAACCGGTTCATATTGTATTCAACATAGTACTTCCAGCAGAATATGATGTTGTTTAACCTACGGTTATAAAAACAATTGCATGGCGTACTGTTAACAATTACTTGTTCAAGTTTGTGAGAATATGGATTCTAGATTGGATCTGTAATATTGTTATCATAATCAAATTGTACAACTGACTTGGCCGCTTCTAGATTTTGTCAAATGAAAGAATTAGTAACTATACACACATGCGAACATGTTACTTGCATAAATGAACTTTGAAAATCAGTAATAATTTACTAGAAGTAGAAAGCTATACTCCAATTAAAATTGATCGTTGCTCTATACATGTCATCAATGTATAGTATTAAACATTTGAACATGATGGACTATTTTGCTTTTCTATTATCTGCGTAATTATTTTCTTCTGCTTGTGTTTTAATGTGTTGAGCAAAGTCTTAATCATAGTTTTTGACATGTTGATCACCATTGTTGGCTTTTGAGATTTGTTAATGTTGCTTTACATTGATGTTATTGTATGCTGAGCTAATCTGTATCACTGGTCATCTTCAGGTTTTTGATAAATGCATCAAGGGAGAATTAAGGGGGAAGACAAGGGTTCTAGTCACCAACCAGCTGCACTTTCTTTCTCAGGTTGATAGAATTATCCTGGTCCACGAGGGTACGGTAAAAGAGGAGGGAACCTTTGAGGACCTTTCTAATAATGGCCAGCTGTTCCAGAAACTGATGGAAAATGCTGGAAAAATGGAAGAGTATGAGGAAGAAAAAGAAGATGGTGAGACTGTTGATCATAAGATCTCAAAACCTGTTGCTAATGGGGTAGACAGTAATTTGCCAAAGGATGCTAGCAATGCAAATAAACCGAAAGGAGGCAAATCAGTTCTTATTAAGCAGGAAGAACGGGAAACAGGTGTTGTCAGCTGGAAAGTTTTGTCAAGGTAAGAAATGTCGTTTTTATTCCTTTAAATTGCGTATAGTTCTGCAAGTTCTCTTTTTAATTTATATTGATATCTACATGGTCACTCTGATTTTGTTGTACCTCTTCAATGAACCCCAACTTGGTCAAGAGTGTAAACATATAACTTTTATCTAGACAGTTCAGAACTACCGAGTTCGAAAAAATAAGCTCCCTATTCTTGTATCCTCTAAAGATTTAGCAGTGCTTCTATATCTGTTCTATTTATATGCATATTATCTTTTGTGCTTTTGCCTATTTCTGTTGTCCTAATTCTTTTTAGTGAGGTTTGGGTGCCTATTTTGTAGCTGTCATATTTCCTTTTGCAGTTGGCATATTGATAATTATCAATTGACTGTTAATTATGAACATATTATCCCAGCTGTTCAGTTAATTGTTTTTGGTTGTGCACAAAAAGATAAAAGTTTGTGAATAAACAGTGGGTGTGTTTCTGTGCATATGAGAGAGAAAGGGGGGATGATCTTGTAGGATGAGTTTTTGTTTCTCCAGTGGCAGTTTTGGCAAACTGTACATGAATGACTGCTATTATTATAGTTCCCATTTATTTTATTGAATGGAATGATTCTCTCTTTCCAGGTACAAGAATGCACTAGGAGGCCTATGGGTTGTAATGATTCTTTTTATGTGCTATTTCTTAACGGAAACTTTAAGAGTCTCGAGTAGCACATGGTTGAGTTATTGGACAGATCAAGGTTCTTCAAAGACTCATGGACCTCTTTTCTACAATGTGATATATTCACTTCTGTCATTTTGTCAGGTATGAGTTTAGTTGCATATAATTTGGCAATTACAAAGTAATTTTCTTTTCACATCCTGCCATAGATTAGGAATCTTCATTTTTGGCTATCCAAAGAAAGGAAATGGTTTTTATTACCCCACATAAATTTGTGTTGGATACTGTGCTCTCGTAACTTATCACATAATTTTTCTTTTGGGCTTCAGGTTTTGGTGACATTGGCAAATTCATATTGGTTGATCTTATCCAGCCTTTATGCTGCCAGAAGGTTACATGATGCTATGCTTAATTCCATATTAAGAGCTCCAATGGTCTTCTTCCACACCAATCCATTAGGACGAATTATCAATAGGTTTGCAAAGGATCTGGGCGACATCGATCGTAACGTGGCAACATTTGTGAATATGTTTCTGGGCCAAGTGTCACAGCTGCTTTCTACATTTGTCTTGATTGGAATTGTTAGCACCATGTCCCTTTGGGCTATAATGCCGCTATTAGTTTTGTTTTATGCAGCCTATCTGTATTATCAGGTACACGACATTCCATCCTTATTATTCATGCATTTTATTATCTGGATTTGGTGTACTCTACTGAATCAGTCGCAACCTTTACCTCTCATCACTATGCCTGCATAGTAGTAGTCGGACAACTTGTGTTAAGTGGGTTCTTTGGGGAATTGTGGTGGCTGATTTATTACTATTTAAATTATTTGAGATAACTGTTTTACCTTCAAATATCCAAATATGTACTTTAGTAACGCACACCCTAGTTAAGTGGCTGCAGTAGTTGATTGGTAGCCCCATGTTTTTGTCTTGAACATAATATAATAGGAATAAACCTAAGCTAAAGTCTTATTCCAGTTCAGTGTTGGCTGTATGAACCCTTTCTGACATTATTTTGAGAGGGCATATCTTCCATCTTTTTTTGTTTTTCCTTTTCTATCAAAGAAAAGGTACAAATGAGATGAAACAGGGGTCTGCTACCAATTTACTAAAATCATTTATACAGAAGAAACCTTGACAGTGTAGTTCCCCTACACCATCTTCAATTTTGTCATCCAGATTCCTAATTAGTTTATTTTATTTTCATGTACGTGCTTCTAATTTGTATTTCAAAGGTATTTAAATTGTTTTTTTGGGGGGTTAAAATCAAATCTGAGGATGATTTAACAATTCTGGAGGTCAGTGCAATTCTGTCTAGTTAGTAAGAATGAAGTATGGATCAGTGTGAACTGGTGCTCTCTTTAATTGAATTTCTTTGTTTCTTGCTAAAAAAATAGCGTATTCTTTTTTTTGTTTTTTTAATTACCTTAGCTGGCATGAATGGTTATTTTGGTGAATTTGAAGTCACCATTTGCTGGAGTGTTCCAGAGTTCTGATTCAAACTGATTTTCTATTAGTTGTTTTCTTTTCTTTCTTTTTTTTTGGCTTTTGCAAGTATTGTTATTAGTTTTTAACGTATGCTTGTTTTGTTTCTCTAGAGTACTGCCCGTGAAGTAAAACGTTTGGATTCTATAACCAGATCACCCGTTTATGCACAATTTGGTGAAGCACTGAATGGTCTGTCCACTATACGTGCTTATAAAGCTTATGACCGGATGGCTGATATTAATGGGAAATCTATGGACAACAATATCAGATTTACTCTAGTCAACATGAGTGCTAACCGCTGGCTTGCAATCCGTTTGGAAACGTTGGGAGGACTGATGATTTGGTTGACAGCAACATTTGCTGTCATGCAGAATGGGAGGGCTGAAAACCAGCAGGCATTTGCATCAACAATGGGTTTGCTTCTAAGTTATGCTTTAAATATTACTGGTTTGTTGACTGGTGTACTTAGACTTGCAAGTTTGGCTGAAAACAGTTTAAATGCTGTTGAGCGAGTTGGCACATACATAGAGTTACCTTCAGAGGCTCCACTGGTTATCGAGAGTAACCGTCCCCCGCCTGGATGGCCTTCGTCAGGGTCTATAAAATTTGAGGATGTTGTCTTACGTTATAGGCCGGAGCTTCCCCCTGTCCTGCATGGATTGTCTTTTACAATTCCTCCAACTGACAAGGTAGGGATAGTTGGAAGGACTGGGGCTGGGAAATCTAGCATGCTCAATGCATTATTTAGAATTGTGGAGCTGGAAAGAGGAAGAATCTTGATTGATGGTTGTGACATTGCAAAGTTTGGATTGATGGACCTGCGTAAAGTGCTTGGTATTATACCACAGTCACCAGTTCTTTTCTCAGGTACACAGCATCCTCAATTGTACAATTAAGTTATTCAATGGACAATTTGACTGATTGTACAATTATTATATGTTTTACTCATTACATAGCCCGTGCACTTCAATTTAAGCTTATATATACTGCCCTAGGATAACAATTGCTTTAATTAATGTTGTACAATTTGATGAACATTTTACTCTCTTTTTCAGGAACTGTGAGATTTAATCTTGATCCTTTCAGTGAACACAGTGATGCTGACCTTTGGGAGGCTTTAGAGAGGGCACATTTGAAGGATGCCATACGCAGGAATTCTTTGGGTCTGGATGCTCAGGTACATGCTCATAATTTAATTAAAAGAATCTGTACCTGCTGTGTGCAAAATTTTAAGCTGGACTCAGTAGTCAGTTTGTGCTTGCTGCAGTCTATATAGTATGTGCAAATATACACATGTCAATTCGCTCTAATCTATTTTTTATTTTTTGTTTGTGAATTCTTATGAAAAACTTGCTGTGAACTATAAAGAATGTTCCTTGGGTTTTGCCCAGGTCTCCGAAGCAGGGGAGAATTTCAGTGTTGGACAGAGGCAACTGTTAAGTCTTGCTCGGGCATTGTTGCGGAGATCCAAGATACTTGTTCTTGATGAAGCAACTGCAGCTGTTGACGTTAGAACAGATGCTCTTATTCAGAAAACCATAAGAGAAGAATTCAAATCGTGTACTATGCTTATTATAGCTCACCGACTTAATACCATCATTGACTGTGACCAGATTCTTCTACTTGATTCTGGCCGGGTACGACTTCTTTTGATCCTCACTCCTGATTTCTTTGTTTATTTTTCTGTATACCATTTGAAGAAACATCTTATAAAGGTGATACTGCTGCTAGAAGTGATGCATGCAATAAATTTTGATTGTCAAATTTGGTTTGGTTTGTTTTTTTCCTCCCGGTAAGAAACAGAAATTGTTTTGATAAAAAGTAGACAGGGAGTCCACAAGGGTTAGCAAAGATATATGTAACCTATCTCATCTATGTAATGAATGATGATTTATGGCTTCTTACAAACAGTGAAGGCCCTTAAACATCCCCAAAATAAGAAAATACAAGAAATGCCCGACAAACACAAAAATCCCCACACTGGCCTATACCAAATCGCTCTATCACAAAATAATGCAACAAAACGTGTGCAATTAACGCGCAACTCCTTTTCAATTAAGAACAATGAAGAATGAAGTGTCTTGAAAATTACTTAGTTACAGAAGCCCACAAGGATGAATGGAATCATTTGCCATCCTGTAACCAATTAGAATCTTCTTCACTCGTCCTAAAAAATACAACCATTTCTTTCCTTCCAAATCACCCAGAAAAAAGCTATGATAGGCCGCGTAACCGTAGCTCTTTTCCTTTTCCAAAAGCGTAAATACTTTCCACAACTACCTGTAGCCTGAACTGCCCATGTGATCCTTACTTCCTTGCATAATTTAGCCCACAAATTGGAAGCTAATAATGCAATTGAGAAAAAGATGATTAAAGGAATCTTCTTTCCTTTTACACAGTGTGCACCAAGATGGAGATAAACATATTTGGAAATCTTATTTGAATGATTTCTCCAATGTTGATTTTACCTTGTGCCAATGCTCGAACAAATAATTGGATTTTAAGTGGGACTTTTCTTTTCCATGTCATTCGGAGCATCAAATTTGCACATCCACCAATGGATTTTTTATATTCACTCCACAATATTTATTTTTCTTTTTTCCCTTCTTTCTGTTGGTTGAAATGTGCTGGAATTTCTATTCTTCAGGTCCTTGAATATGATACGCCAGAGGAACTGTTGTTAAATGAAGGAAGTGCTTTCTCTAAAATGGTTCAGAGCACAGGAGCTGCAAATGCTCAGTACCTACGTAGCTTAGTACTTGGAGGGGAAGGGGAAAATAAATTGGGCCGAGAAGAGAACAAGCAATTAGATGGACAAAGGAGATGGTTGGCCTCTTCTCGTTGGGCTGCTGCAGCCCAGTATGCCCTTGCTGTTAGCCTTACCTCTTCCCATAATGACCTTCAACGTTTGGAAGTTGAAGATCAGAACAGTATTCTCAAGAGAACAAAGGATGCAGTTGTAACTTTGCAAGGAGTTCTTGAAGGGAAGCACGACAGAGAAATTGAAGAGTCGCTTAATCAATATGAAGTGTCTACTGATGGATGGTGGTCAGCCCTTTACAAAATGATCGAAGGTACAAACCTGGAGCTGCTTGTTGAATTAAATCCAGACATCTTTACTTTATGATGCACATATGATTCATTTTCTTCTCTCTGTTACTTTTTTCAATCTTTTGGATCAATGGCTTAGTAAGCCACACAAGTGGGACCCTCCTCTCTTGTGAGTCAAAGCTGTCACCTTGAGAGGGGAGTGGTGCCGCCTGGCCATAAGGTTGGCGTAGCATACATGTATGGTCACATTTAGGCATTTTGCCAGTATTTTCTTTCCTTTGTCAACAGGATCTATCATTTTTTTAGGCACCAGTATTACAGAATATACTGTTAGTTTGGCTAATATGTGATTTTAGTTGGTTATGCACTAGGGTATCAAGTGTCGTACAAATTGCAATCATTGTTTCTATTTTGCGCTCAGTCTTTAGTCATGCATGCATGTTTTTAACACTTGAAATAAGCATCGACCATTCATGATATGCTTATTTCATTCTCAGTCATTAACCATTTATTCTTAAAAAATATGTATATCTTTTAACCTATTAATTTTCTTGTTTTTGCCGCTAATCTGGGCATCCCATGTATTTATATACTTTTAACATATTGCCGACTCTTTTCTATATTCCTTGGGATATTGCTGCCTTTCCAATGGTTTTTATTACAGTGATCGGCATATGGGTCAAGAATAGAGTTAGTTCTAGATTATAGGGTTTAGAATATTCCGAAAATGTTTGTAACTGAATGATCTTTTATCTTATTCCTCTCAAACTAAAGTTTATTTTTCTTTCAGGTCTTGCTGTCATGAGCAGGTTGGCTCGAAACAGGCTTCATCAGTCAGATTATGGGTTTCAAGAGAGATCGATTGACTGGGACCAAGTTGAAATGTAGGGAGTAGTGTTTCTTGCATCTTCGAAGAAAGACTCAAGAGCTCTGCTCGACACACCATTCACTTCCGTTGGTAACTTATCACAATCAGTGGATTTTCTTCTTATTGTAGAATATAGACTTGTCCAAAAAATTCACATAACGGTGTCTTCATCACAAAATATTACAGGACACCCTAATTTTGTACAATTGATATGCAGAAATTTTTTGGAGTTACATAAGATGAGTTCTTAAAACATATTACTGTGCAAAAACTAATATGAAATGATAATTTGTATGAATAAACTTACATTAGAAAATTGTATGCAAGGTGCTTGGATTGTATCAAATTTTCTTTTATGAATTTCCACTTCATTGTCATGATCATCTTGTTCTTTGGATATGAAATGTGATATGCAATGACAAAATACAAAATTATTCCAGTTACCATATATGCCATTCTAAGACTTTGTTTAGTTTTCTTTTAAGGGAAGTATGCAATTGAAACAATGGGTTGTACCGATTTTTCTTCTTTGGTTTCTTTTCTAGAGCATCTGAAGTTCATGATATTTGTTAATCTTAAAGCATGATCTAAAATTTTAGGTATTTGATCAATTATTGTAGTTTTGGTTGTGGAATGAAATTATTATTCGTTAAATAGTAATTATTTAAATTAAAGTGGGTATTTATTAAATATTTTAATTATTATATTTTTAAAATTAGGCAAAAGTACAAGATTAATGAACTCTTAATGATTGAAATTAAATTATATCATAATTAATATAAATATGATATACAATTTCGACCATTTAAATAGAATTAATTGTATAATTTATAATTAGCGTAAAAAATTGAAACTTTTACCATAATCCTACATATATATGTATAAACTAATTTTTTCTTATTTAAAACAAAAGAAACTAAATTTTTGTCTCAACTTTATTCTAAGCTAAATTTCAACTTCAAATTTTTTATACCACATGAATATATATTTTTGTCAACCAGTATTTCTTGCAAAAATGTCTGAAAAGTGCTCCGATTTTTGTTAAACAATGAGGACTTGAGTGTAAATTACCCAAAAATGTTGTAATTGCAAACCTCAACCTCAAAATTTTGAGGCATTCTGTTTCAGTTTGGTTAAGGAAAAATTGTCAAAACTGTAAATCACAGCATATAAAGAGAACTACCAGGAGTCCCTCCTCTGAGATTGAGATTTAAGGGTATAAAAAATTATGCAATGAAAACCTGTAATCAAATGGCAGGTTGCATTAATTCTCAATAAAATGAAACTCTAAAAACTACATCAACCTAATAAAAAGAACAACAGAACCATAGACAAAATTGTTAGAAAATACTAGTTCCAGCAATCATTCTACATACTAAGCCTTTCTCACGTTTATATCATTCTAAGTCATCCCATTGGCTTTTAGGTGCTGCTTTTAACTTTCAATCCAATGGAATTCTTTTGATTTTTCAGTCAATTAGATCTTCCGACTGCAGCAGAGTTTCAATCGGGCCTTACCGAAAATTCCTTATCTTTATCAGAAGGCTTTGTGGCATGATACCCTTTTGAACCACTTCCAGTCACCATCCCTCCCTTAAACTGGATCCCAGCAGCATCTGACGTTAAAAACTGAGCACTCTTGCTTGATAGAAGATCTCGATCAAAATTTTTCTTACTGCTCGTTTGCAAGATTCCTCAATCTCGCCATACTTCTTGTGACAACACCTCTACTTCGGGTAAGGTTGTCTGGACTCTTCTTAGTTCGATCTCTGCGCTTATATGCCCTTGTCACAACTCTGGACTGCTGACCAGCCTTTCCCAGTACATTTAGTATTTCTCTGTGAAAAACACCATTTTCAGAATCTCCTCCAGGGGTTATCAAAAGATCACGTATTTTAGTAGCAGGAATATCATCTAAGGAAACTGGCTGCAAACAGTTTGCGCCGCTGCTCGAAGACATATTGACCTCATCAAAACACGAAACTCTAGATGGGACGCCCCTGTTAGCATCTTCTTGACCACAAAATTGATTGACATACTCTTCCCAGTAATATGGAAATCCAAGCAGGAAATGATTGCAAACCTGTAACATCAGATTTTAGCCTCAAATACACACACACATATTGCACCACTCTCTTCCAGCAGAATGTTCCTTCCTGAAATGTACTAAATCCTTATTGTTCACTTGAAGAAAACAGGGTGAGATATGATAGTAACAAATTCGCCTTCATAGAATCATAGAAAATAGTAGGAGTGAGAAATACATCATTAAAGCACAATTCCTTAATTTTAGACCTTAAACATAATATATCATGTTGTTAATTTTGCTAACCAACATAAATTTACCAATAAATTTGATGAAGCTGGGACAGCATATTGCATCTGATGATATATTGTGAGAGAAAGCTGAAAAAATAGTTTACTGTACCTCCAAAGGGAAGCCATTTAGATGGGTACGAGACCTATTTATCAACCCACCAATGGTAATTGTGACTCCATCCGCAGTCTCAAGAGTGGTGGTATCATGTCTCTTGACTATAGCTGTAGAACAAAAGGCCCTTACTCCCAGGCTCCTATGACATGAAAATCAATCAGAAACAAATTATAAATCCTTAGCTATTGATTTTAAGGATTTAACTTTAGTGCAGTGAGAAAGCTGTAAAAAATAGACTTGTGCTAAATGAGGAATTAACAATTTGCTGACTTCTAGGAGGACAAAGTAAACCAGAGCAAATTTTACTAGAATGATACAACAATCTGAACCATTGTGTGCTTGAGATAAAATACCATGAAAGAAAATGAAACTTTTAAAGTGTCAAAAAAGAAACTGCAATTGCGACATGATGAGAACCATTCTGCTGGTAACCGTCATGTTCTGATTAAATTAAAAGAACTTAGGGTATGCAGCCACAACCAAATCTATAATGATTTTTAAGCATTCTTGGTTGGGAAAACAACTTAATCAGTAAGGAATTTGTTATGTGTGGCAAAAAACCAATCATGAGTGGCATTCTCGTATGCTTATTCACCGAAAAATTAGAAATCAAATTCATAGAGATCCACCAAATTCACCTGGAACAACCAAATGCACCCTAGTTTCAATTTCGAATTATGAAATACCGATTCCTTTAAAAAATTGAGAGCAAACCAATAACCCTATCTTTACAATAATTCAAATAAATTTAACAAATCTAAGGAAACTAGAAAGAAAACTTAAAAACACCTGGAATCTCCCTAAACAAAATAATCAAAATTTACAAATTTCTTAAAAGCTCATTGCATAAAAAAAATCAAAACTACAAATTAGTCAATAATTAAACCCCAAAAAAAAAAACGAAGAAAATTTCTTACCCTCTAGAAGCAACCCCACCGACAGCTAAACCCTTGTCCTCAGCCTTCACCAGCCACCAATCGTACAACGAAACCTGTACAAACAACATTCAAATAATAAAAATAAAAAAATATAGAGATAAACACATGTAGTGACAGAAATTAACAAAAAAAAAATCGACTTTACAGATTTCAGTGACAAGGAAGAGAGTTTAGTGAATCGGGTTTTGGGGGTTCGAGTATTCGAAATTGGATCCGGATCCAATTGACATCGAAACGCTTCTTTTGCATTTGCAGTCACTGAAGGTCGTCGTCTTGCCGAATTCGCCATTGTTTTTAGGCGGGAAACCCTAATTCTTTTTTTTCTTTTAATTGGGTTTTAATGTGCCAATTTTGAGCTTTATTTATTTTATTTATTCCATGCAAATTTCTAAACTTTTTAATGGGCTTTTTTATTGGGCTTTTCTATAAAACTTTTGTAAGTAAGGTTTTGGGCCTATAATTATTAATTTTATTTATTTATTTGTATAAGATATTATCACCCCACTTGTTAAAATTAAAAAAAAAATTACAATTTTATTCTTAAATAAAATAATTAAAATATCAAATTGTAGGTGACAATTGGACTTTCAATTTTATTCTTTTTAAAATAATAATGAAAATGAAAATTATGTAAAATAATATGCGGTACGAGTTTATTTTAATTAATAAAATTTTTAAAAATTCTTATAAAGAGTTTTAGATTGAAATTATATTTAATAATTTAGTATGTTCATCGTGCAAATTTAACGATATTAATTATCATGTCAAATAAACTCAACAATATAAAATATTTTTGTTAAATAAGTAAAATATACACAAAATTATAAATAAAAATAGTTTTATTATTTTCTATCTTAATTTCCA
>JAXCLQ010066766.1:0-15014 GCA_035584115.1 Cedrela odorata | reverse complement strand
ATTAGTAGGGAGAGCCTGAAACCTGGGGATCATATTTACTCTTGGAGAACAGCTTACATTTATGCTCATCACGGTTTGCTTTCTTTTCATTTCTATTTATTTACCAGTACGTAGTTTGATAGAAATAAAGCATAGAAGTGTTAGCTCAATTTCCATGTACGTGTTTAATATTTTCAGAAATTAGTTGAGGATACCCATTTTTTATTTTTTAATATGTATGTTGTTTGCATTGATAATTTTATTTATTTTTTCTTAAACCCTTTTAAGTTTTAGTTACCATTGTCAAATGATTTTTCTTTTCTCTTGTTCAAAATACTTTGAGAGCACAAGTAGTGAAATGCATTATCATTTTCATCTTCCAAACATTAGTTGATCAATTGTTTTAGATGTAGATGTGTTGAATGATTGGTTTTTATAATTTAAAGGTTTCTTTTCATGAAAAAATTTATAACTACGATTGTAGGGCTCGTTTTTTTCAGATGGTTTGAAGCAAATTTGCATCTCTGCCTGTTCTATCTATTTTCCACTCTTTGATTTGTAAAAATGTTCGTTTCTGAACTTTGATTGATAACAGGCATTTGTATTGGGGATGATAAAGTGATTCATTTTACCAGACTTGGCCAGGAAGTTGGAACGGGGACTGTACTTGATAACCTATTGGGAAGCTCATGGCCAGCTCAATCTCTAACGCCCTGCCCTACCTGCACGCCCAACAGAGAAGGTCAGGGAGTCATCCTCTCATGCTTAACTTGCTTTCTTGCTGATGGTGACTTGTATCGTTATGAGTACGCTGTTAGCCTTGCTTTCTTTCTAGTGAAAGTTCGTGGTGGAGCTTGCACTCTTGCAGTCTCTGACCGGGATGATGTTGTTGTCCATCGAGCAAAGTGTCTGCTTGACAAAGGGTTTGGGATCTATGATGTCTCTAAGAACAATTGTGAAGACTTTTCTCTCTACTGCAAAACCGGACTCATTGCGGATCAAAGAATAATGGGACAGAGTGGACAAGTAGCGTCTATTATAGGCGGATTTTCGGCTGTTATGTCAACGTCATTGCCTCCTTTTAGCACCAATATCTTTGAGACGGCAGCAAATGCGGTCACTGTCTATTTTAATAGCCGATATGAAGCTGACATTGGGGTGAGGAGGGATGTAGTGAGAGTCTCGGTGGAGGATTTAACAAGGAGACTGGAAACAGGCTTCCCTCAATGGGTTGAACCCCAAATTTCAGCTACACCTGCTCGATAGTATTTTCAGTTTGTCACCTGGTAATTTTTTACTTTTATGCTTCATCTTCTCTTGATGTCGTGAATAATTTATTTGGGGGTATAACTCCCAAGTATAATGACTGCTGTGACTATTATATGTGTGAAGTACCGCATCATATGTTGATCCTTACCCATGTCTGCATACAGATCTGCTATTTTAGTTGCATCTGCTCTTGCAGACATGTTTATTATCTCTTTATTAAAGCGTGTAAACCAATTTGTATGTGTAAAACTTTAACCTAGTGTGTCCGGACATTTTATATTTTATGATTAATTTAAAAATATTTTGTGTGCGTGTAATTTAAATTATATTACATATTTATATTTATTTAATTGAGTTAGTGATATATTTTATTTTTTCTTTTATCATGTGTATTAATTTGATATTTTTATTTTTATTATAAAAGATAAGTAATTTTGCACTATAAAATTTGAAAGAGTGGAGAGCGGATATTACTCCCAAAATTAATTTCCTAACAGTATTTAACCGATTTGATATTACTTTAAATTTAATGAGTAATTAAAGGATATGGGTATAAAAAAATATAGCGTATACAGAACGGTGATTGCACGATTCGATTCCACCCTGTCCGTTTACATTGACGAGTCTAAGAAAATCAAAATTTTGATTATACAAAGTTAATTAATAGTCATTTTACTTTATACAAAGGTAAATAATTTTTTTTATACAACAAAAACTAATTGAGATAATAATAATTCAACAGAAACCAATTTAATCAAATAAATTTTACACAAAAATATATATGAAAATCAGATTTTTACTCAATATATAACACAAACTTTATAGAATTATTTGGCTCTAGAAATTGCACTCCTTATAAGATTCCAAAAAATTTTAATAATAAAGATTTACTTTTGTATTTTCAAAAAGGATATATCCCTGAGTTTTGATAATTAATAAACAAAGTTATAACTTTGATAATTTGTAATGGATATGTCCCTTACAATTACTTGTGGCAATTTAGATTATCATACCATATTCATGTCATATTAAATATATATAAACCTGATTCATACTCGTTTAATAATTATATCAATAATTAAAAATTTTAATTTGATATAATTATTAAACGGTTAAACGAATTGTAATTGTTTCATATATTTAATATTTTTTACATATTATAATATATTATTATAATATTTATGACACTATATATTTAAATACTAATTAATTTATTATAAATATAACTAAATATATTTTAAAACTTGGTAAATATAACTATTTTTTAAATATAAAAAATATAAAATAAATTTATTAAATAATAAATAAGTTAATATGTTATAATTATTCAAATAGTTAATTGTATAATAAACTAATTTACATGTTAAGAATTTTAAACTCGAACTCAACATGATTATTAATATTATCGTATCTATAAATCCCGTTCTTCGAATATAGGTGTAGGATGATCATTTCATAACGTTCATTATTTCATGTGCATTGTACAAGATTAATTAACATATTAACGAGGCTTAAGTGAATTTAAATTTAAATTTAATAACGAGAATATAATGAAATTGAAAATATAATTTTAAATTTTTCATAAGTTGGGTTTCGAATATTGCCCTACACTGAAGCATTCAACAATCTCGCTACTTTTATAAAAAGTATCGATACATGGTCAGACTGAGAATTGAAAAATATTTACATGTTGAACCATATTGATATCTTCAACAAAGATATCGATGCATTGAAATGAGAAGGATTGATACATGAAGACTAATGTATTGATACTCGAGGTCTATGAAATTTTCAGAATCTGATTTTTAAGGAACGGATCAATAATTAGACCAAAGGTATCGATACCCAAGTTAAAAGTATCGATACCTAACCCAAAGGTATCGATACTTTACTCAAATTTGGGCAAGATTCACGGGCAAATGAGTTATTTCACACACTTTTATAAATACCCTCAAAGGGGAAAATTATTTAAAGAGTTTTCATTCGTCCATTTACCACTCTTTCTCTAAAAATACTTCTCTCTTATTCTTTCTCTCGGATTTCCTCACAAATCAATGCCAATCACTTAAGTTTTGGTCAGATTTTTACCTCTCATGTGACTCCTCATCTTCTCCTCAACAATGTGATATCAATTTCGACTTGAAACAGTAAGGATGAGTACGGGAATGAGTTAGAGTTTTAAATTAAATTAGGAGTTTCGGGTTTAAACGCCAATGTAAGGTTTCAAATGATATCTACATAATAAAGGTAAGTATATAAACTCATTCTAAGTTCAATTTAATAGATTTGAGTATGTTTAAATGTTAGGGTTCACTGTTCACTAAAAGTTTCCGATTAAATTTTCATAAAAAACGTAGATTGGAGTTAATTGGCGACATTAGGAAGTATAAAATATTAAATAAACTGTAAAATAGCATTTGGAATATGTATAACTATGTGAGATGAAAATGTGAAAATTGAGATAACTATGGCCATGGGATTCCATTATTAGAAATCGGTTAAATAGCCATCGATAAGAAGTTTGGTAAGGTTAAATGTGCTAAGCTAAGAAAATTTAGACATGACGTTCACAACATTTGCATTTAATACATAAATACTAAGTAATTAGAAAATTTAGAAGTTTATAATATTATACATATGTAATATAGGCGTCGAACACCCAGGAGAGGAACATATAAGGCGTAAGGAGTAGTGTTGAGAGTGAATACCCTCCCTTTTATAGTGAGTGGAACTATTTTTATTCGTTTTCCAGCTTTTAAAATACTTTATGAAACTTATTGTTTTATAAATTAAGAAATAATTTATTTATCGTTGATTTGAATTAAATATGAATGGTCTGTAGTTTAAATGAATATGTGTTTAACCAGGAGGTCAGGTTTAATATTGAAAATGCATGCTTATAATGATGTTAATCATGAAATGTTTATAAATGATTTTGATTGTGATTGTTTTGGTGATATGGCTGGAGACCTAAGTTGGTATGTAATTGTAACTTCAGGGTAGTAGCCTAGTGACGGACCTATGAGAGGCCACCTAGGTGAGTGCGCTGTAGGTGAGATAGTTATACAGATGAATATTGTAATATTGCCCATTTGCAGAATTGTCGAAGACAGTCATAAGTGTCACCACATGACTACTTGAGGCGAACATCAATAATGGGTTACTTTTAAGAAATCATGTACATTCTTGATATTACAAATAAATGTCTTTATAATGAACATTATTTATGTATATAAAATTTACTGACGGTCTCGGGGTGACCAAGGCCAAGGTAATTACCGAGAACAGGAGCCAGCCCAATGATTTGTGTGACAGACCATATTTTTATTAAAGTAACATTATTTTATGTGCATTTACAAAGGGTTTTATTTAAATTATATTTTTTTTCTACTCACGGAGTATATTCCCATATACTCACCCCCTCACCTTCTAATTTCATGAAATCAATCGCAGCAGAAAAACGCTTCTTATAGGTGGTAGTGATTAGTTAAAGGCATACACCCTCATGTATTGTAATCGTTCCAGACTTTGACTAGAACAGACTAGTTCACTGGGTAGTATTTGATAAACTATTTTATGTATGTAATAATGAATAGTAAATAATGTAATTTGATAAATACTCTTTATGTATTTTTATTTTGAGTATAATTGCAATTGTGGAAAGATTTAAAAACTGTCTCGAAGAGACAATATTTATGTGGATGTATTTTATGAATTATTTTGAAAATTATTTTGAGATACATGCAAATGAGTATACATGGGATAGGTACTCAAGCAGCCTTACAGACCTGAGGGACATATTTAAGAATAAGAATATGTCTCAAAGATTTGTGGCGGTTGTCACGTGTGGATCCCACAAGCAGAGGCATGACAGTATCATATTACCTATTTAATAATTATGTTATTTTATATTAATTTAAACTCATAAATTTGTTTCGTATTCTAATGATTTGATAAATCGAGTAAAAAATTGTTACTCTTACTTACAATCGGACCTATTTGTATTGAAATAAAATAAAATAACAATTAATATAATGATTTATTCATTACAAACGACTAAAATATATTTTTGTTTGTTATTTCATAAACTTGAGGGATCTATCCGATTTTCTTCTATTTTCAAAATTTTACTCCTCGAACCTTTTTAAATATTATTCAAAAATTATTACCTAACAGTATTTAACAGATTACTTTAGATTTAATGGGTATTTAAAGGATACGGGTATAAAAAAACTTAGCGTATGTGGGACGTTAAAATTTTGATTATGCAAAGTTAATGAATAGTCATTTTACTTTATACAAAGTTAAATAATTTTTTTATACTACAAAAACTAATTGAGATAATAATAATTCAATAGAAACCAATTTAATCAAATAAATTTTACACAAAAATATATGAAAATCCAAATTTTACTCTATATATAACACAAACTTTATAGAATTAATTCACTCTATAAATTGAACTCCTTATAAGATTCCAATTTTTTTTTTTTAATAATAAGGATTTACTTTTGTATTTTCAAATATTAAGGGATATATTCCTGAGTTTTGATAATTAACAAATAAAATTATACTTTTATAGTTTGTAATGGATATGTCTCTTATAATTATGAGTGACAATTTAAATTATCATATTATATTCATGTTGTGTCAAATATGTACTAACCCGATTCAAACATGCTTAATAATCGTGTCAAGAATTAAAATTTTTAATTTGACATGATTGTTAAATGTTTAAATGAATTATAATCGTGTTATATATTTAACATTTTTTTTTGCATATTATAATATGTTTTTATATTACTTATGATACTATATATTTAAATACTAATTAATTTATTATAAATATAACTAAATACATTTTAAAACATGGTAAATATAACTATTTTTTAAATATGAATAATATAAAATAAATTTATTAAATCATAAATTTATTTTCTCTTATTTTCAAAAGTTTAATCCTCATACCTTTTTAAATATTATTCAAAATTTATTACCTAATAGTATTTAATGGATTAGATATTACTTTAAATTTAATGGGTATTTGAAGGATATGGGTATAAAAAAAGCATAGCGTGAATGGAATGAAGATTGCACTATTCGATTGCACCCTGCCCGTTTACATTGATGAGTCTAAGAAAATCAAATTTTTGATTATACAAAGTTAAATTAATACTCATTTTACTTTATACAAAGTTAAGTAATTTTTTTTATACTACAAAAACTAATTGAGATAATAATAATTCAATAGAAACCAATTTAATCAAATAAATTTTACACAAAAATATATGAAAATCAGATTTTTACTCAATATATTACACAAACTTTATAGAATTATTTCGCTATATAAATTGCACTCCTTATAAGATTCCCAAATTTTTTAATAATAAAGAGTTACTTTTGTATTTTCAAAAGGGATTTATTCCTGAATTTAGATAATTAACAAATAAAGTTATACTTTAATAGTTTGTAATGGATACGTCTTTTACAATTACGGATGATAATTTGGATTATCATGTCATATACGTGTTATGTCAATTATATACTAACCTGATTCAAACTCATTTAATAATCGTATCAAGAATTAAAAACTCTAATATAATATGATTATTAAACAATTAAATGATTTGTAATTGTTTCATACATTTAACATTTATTTACATATTATAATATAGTATTATAATACTTATGATACTATATATTCAAATACTAATTAATTTATTATAAATATAATTAAATACATTTTAAAACTTGGTAAATGTAATTATTTTTTAAAATATGAAAAATATAAAATAAATTTATTAAATCATAAATAAGTTAGTTTTTTATAATTATTTAGTTTTTTATAATTATTCAAATAATTAATCATATCATAAACTAATTCACGTGTTAAGAATTCTAAACTTGAACTCAACAAAATTATTAATATTATCGTGTTGTATTAATTATTTAATAATTATATTATTTTATATAAACTCGAACTCATAAATTTATATCACATTCTAATCGATTTGACCAATCAAGTAAAAGAAATTATCACTCTTACTTACGACCGGACCTATTTATATTGAAATAAAAATAAATAATAATTAATATAAGAATTTATTCATTACAAACGACAAAAATATATTTTTGTTTATTATTTCACAAACTTGAGGGATCTATCCATTTTTCTCCTATTTTCAAAATTTTATTCCTCGCACCTTTTTAAATATTATTCAAACGCTCCTCAGTTATGGCCCAAAAATGGCCCCCGCAGCCCAAGGGCCACATGAAAATCCGCCACGTGTAAAAACATCACACCAATCTCTTTCCCTTGTGGACGAAGTGTCGGCAAGGAAATAACCGTCAATTCACAAAACAGCCATCCCTCTTTTAGAGCAACTTGCTCCTGACATTCTGTCTTCAACATGGAAATTTGGAGAAATCAAATTTTCGAATAATAATTCTTGTCATAAAAATTTAAAAAGATTAACTCCATTAGAGAGACAGATGGGATTGCTCTCCAACATTACTGAAATCTATTTTCCTTTTGGTATTGTTAATCGAAGATCTTGTTTTTATCCAATCATTTCTGATACAGTTGTGTTGTTGATGAGTGAATGGATCTGCAGAATTAGTAGGGAGAGCCTGAAACCTGGGGATCATATTTTCTCTTGGAGAACAGTTTACATTTATGCTCATCACGGTTTGCTTTCTTTTCATTTCTATTTATTTACCAGCAGTTTGATAGAAAGAAAGCATAGAAATGTTAGCTCAATTTCCATGTATGTGTTTAATATTTTCAGAAATTAGTTGAGGATACCCATTTTTTATTTTTTTTAGTATGTATGTTGTGTGCATTGATAATTTTATTTATTTATTCTTAAACCCTTTAAAGTTTTAGTTACCACTGTCAAATGATTTTTCATTTCTCTTGTTCAAAATACTTTGAGAGCACAAGGAGTGAAATGCATTATCATTTTCATCGTCCAAACATTAGTTGATTAGTTGTTTGAGATGTAGATTTGTTGAGTGATTGGTTTGTATAATTTAAAGGTTTCTTTTCATGAAAAAAATTATAACTACGATTGCAGGGCTCGTTTTTATAAGATGGTTTGAAGCAAATTTGCATCTCTGCCTGTTCTATCTATTTTCCATTCTTTGATTTGTAAAAATGTTCATTTCTGAACTTTGATTGATAACAGGCATTTATATTGGGGATGATAAAGTGATTCATTTTACCTGACTTTGCCAGGAAGTTGGAACGGGGACTGTACTTGATAACCGAATGGTAAGCTCATGGCCAGCAAAATTTCTAACGCCCTGCCCTACCTGCACGGCCAACAAAGAAGGTCACGGAGTCATCCTCTCATGCTTAACTTGCTTTCTTGCTGGCGGTGACTGTATCGTTATGAGTACGCTGTTAGCCTTGCTTTCTTTCTAGCGAAAGTTCGTAGTGGAGCTTGCACTTTTGCAGTCTCTGACCCGGATGATGTTGTTGTCGATCGAGCAAAGCATCTGCTTGACAAAGGGTTTGGGTTATATGATGTCCCTAAGAACAATTGTGAAAACTTTGCTCTCTACTGCAAAACCGAACTCGATGTGGATCAAAAAATAATGGGACGGAGTGGCGAAGCAGCGTCTATTAAAGGCGGATTTTCGGCTGTATATCAATGTCATCGCTTCTTTTTAGCACCAATGTCTTTGGGATGGCAGCAAATGCGGTCACTGTCTATTATAGAAGCCGATATGAAGCTGACATTGGCGTGAGGAAGGATGTAGTGAGAGTCTCGGTGGAGGATTTAACAAGGTGACTAGAAACAGGCTTCCTACAAAGGGTTGAACCCCAATTTCAGCTACACCTGCTCGATAGTACTTTCAGTTTGTCACCTGGTAATTGTTTACTTTTCTGCTTCATCTTTCCTATTGACGTCATGAATAATTTATTTGGGGGTATAACTCCCAAGTATAATGACTGCTGTGACTTTTATATGTTTGAAGTACGGCATCATATGTTGAAACTTACCCATGGCTGCATAGAGATCTGCTATTTTAGTTGCATCTGCTCTTGCTGACATGTTTATTATCTCTTTATTTAAGCGTGTAAACCAATTTGTATGTGTTACAATCTTTATGTTGAAAACTTGGAAATGTCCGGGCGATATCAATTCCAGACCATCGATTTGGAAAATCTTTGAGAAAAGTAGTGATCTCTAATCTGAGCCTTTATCTAGAGTGCGAACCTGTTGATTATATGATTTGTTCAACTTTTTACCGCTTAGTTCTCATCTAAGAAGCTAGCTTCAAGTACTTTAGGCATCCTCGGCAGCTATAAGAAGGTCGTGCATTTAACCCTTTTCGCCGGCTAATAGAAGCCGAAGTTCTTGATTTAAATTGAAATCCAGCTTGCACCATCTTTATATAATCAGGGAGGTGATTGTAGTATTACCAATTTTTCTTGTTTGGACGACGGATGCGTATTTTAATTAGCACCATTTTTGTTTGTTTGGACAATCTTAGAATCAGTCTCACTTTTCAGGACACCATTTTTTGCATGTTGATGTTTTCCGTTGTCCATGAATCCGAGGCGGTTAGAATTCCTGCTCTAATAGAGCACAACTAGAACAAAACAAGCTGAAGGTAACTTTTAGCTGCACAAAGTACGCTAAAAAGGGACTATACTTTGAACGATTTATATTATCCAACCAGAGCTCCGGTAACCAAGCTTATCATGCTAATATTTGGCGGTAAACATGTCATTTCTTTGTTATTTTATTTAAGATTTCATGTAAGCATTAGGTTTATTCGCTAGTACAACATTTCAACACTAATTTTAATAATACCGTTCCAAAGTAACCAAAATCTACTAGGCCGCAAATATAACACGAACATACAAATAATTCCTTAACGAGAACAGGGCTTGTCCCAATGAGAATCTGGGAACGGAATTGGACACTATACGTGAGAAACTATATGGAACCAAATAAACATCGAAAATATTGAGATTTTAAAACAAAATTGAAACATTCGTACATCTCATGTTACAGTGAAAATCGGCTGCTTCACATTGCTAAAGACACGGCATAAAAGACTCTTTACCAGATCATTGCACATAAGAAGCAAGTTCACAGGTACTACTAAGGAAGTTGGAACTACAAAAGATAAAGATTTCCATCAACCCACATATAAAATGTTGTCAGTAATCCTCTTAAACAAGTAAAACTGCATTTATACAACCATCATTCTCTGGGTTATTTGTCACTTGAGCATATTTTCCTGCATTTATCACAAAATAAATAAGAAAAAAGCAAGCAAACAGAGAAATAAAGACAGCAGGGTAATAGTTCATGCAGCAGAAATTGGAACCAAAACCTTACTCCACACGACTTTTGCAGCTGGTGTTACCAGAACCAATTCACTCTATAAATAGTACTCCTTATAAGATTCCAAAAATTTTTAATACTTTTGTATTTTCAAACAGGGGTATTAAGGGATATATCCCTAAGTTTTGATAATTAACAAATAAAGTTATACTTTGATAGTTTGTAATGGATATGTTCCTTATAATTACGAATGGTAATTTGAATTATTATGTCATATTTGTATCGTGTCTAATATATCCTAACTCGATTCAGACCTATTTAATAATCGTATCAAGAATTAAAAATTATAATCCGACGTGATTATTAAACGATTAAACGAATTATAATTGTATTATATATTTAACTTTTTTTTTATTATATGTTGGGTATATAACCCAGAATATATGTAAGGCCCAAAAAGTTACAAGCCTAGAACAATCCAGCACGAAGTATTCCAAGACCTAGCAGAACTATCTAAGCAATAAGGAAGGTTTAGGTTTTCTAAAGAACTGAGACCTCTTAAGGAAAGTTAGAAAACCTTAGGTATACAAGCCTCAGGCATAAAGGTCTCGACTACAACTCACGAAGGTCTCGACTATAACTTGTAAAGGTCTCTATAATAGCTCATAAAGATTTTGGATATCCGACATTTAAGTTCAGCTTAATCAAAGAATTCCGAGACCTCTCAACAATTACATGTTTGTGAATGATTTGCTTCTTTCCTATATGTCTTTTAGATTATTTTCTAATAAGGATTCTTGTCCATTAAAACTTCTTATATAATAAGAATTCTATAAATATGCTTTACGTAAGAGGCGAGCAATCCCATAAAATCAAGAAGTCGATACTTATCCAATAGAATCTCAGTAATCCTCGTACAATGGAATACTTATTTCTAGATTTTATAGAATTCTATCAAATTTGAGAAACTCACGCCTATAAAAGGAGGTTAATGGCTACTAGGTACAATGATGAAACTACCTTAGAGCATACATACATTCTCTTTCTCTTTTAGTTATCTCTCAAAAAAAATATTCACAAGTAAAATCCTGACTTAAATATCGAAGAGTTTTCGCCGGACATTCGGCTTTTACCCATAAAGTTTCGTTGTGGTTGCAGGTTGAAAAACGTCCAAGGAAGAAGAAGATCATTGCTGGTGCATAGAATCCAAAAGAGGATTTTTACTGCATCAACATTATAATATATTTTCATAATACTTATGATACTATATATTCAAATACTAATTAATTTATTATAAATATAACTAAAGAAAATTTAAAACGTGGTAAATATAACTATTTTTAATATAAAAATATAAAATAAATTTATTAAATCATAAATAAATTAGTACATAATAATTATTTAAATAATTAATCATATCATAAATTAATTCACGTGTTAAGAATTCTAAACTTGAACTTGACAGGATTATTAATATTATCGTGCCATATTACCTATTTAATAATTATGTCATTTTATATCAACTCGAGCTCGACATGATTATTAATATTATTGTATTATATTACATATTTAATAATTGTGTCATTTTATATTAACTCGAACTCAACATAATTATTAATATTATTGTGTTATATTACATATTAATAATTGTGTCATTTTATATCAACTCAAACTCATAAATTTATATCGCATTTTAATCGATTTGATGAATTAAGTCAAAAATTGTCACTCTTACTGACAACCGGATCTATTTGTATTGAAATAAAAATAAATAACAATTAATATAAGGATTTATTCATTACAAACGACGAAAATATAATTTTGTTTGTTATTTCACAAACTTGAAGGATTTATCCGTTTTTCTCCTATTTTCAAAATTTTATTCCTTAGACCTTTTTAAATATTATTCTTGTTAAGTTAAACACCCCTCAACTATGGCCCAAAAATGGCCCCTACAGCCGAAAAGGCAGCATGAAAAGCCACCACGTGTAAAAACCATCACACCAATCTCTTTTATTTCCTTATAGACAAAGTGATGGTAAGGACATAACCATAAATTCACAAACTAGCTAGCATTCTTTTAGAGCAACTTGCTTTGATATAGATTCCATCTTTAACATTGGAAATTTGGAGAAATCAAATTTTCAAATAATAATTCTTGTCATAAAAATTGAAAAAGATTAACTTCATTAGAGATAGAGAGAGATCGAATAGTTCTCCAACAGGTAACATTACTGAAATCTATTTTCTTTTTGGCATTGTTAATCAATGTTGTTAAAAAAAATAACAATATGAAAAACTGTTATTTCAGAACAGAGAAAGTAGCAATATTATTTCACAAAAACTACTACAACTTTATTCATTACATAACCCTTATACAAAGAGCTAATGTTTAACAAAAAGTAAATTTATTTGCTGGAAACAAGGCATAACTAACTACATTCAAATAAAAAAAATCAAAACAGAAACTACATCAATAAAATCCCACAAAACTTGGTCTTCCATCATCTGCTGCAAATTCAAATTAATGAAGCAACACCTCAACATATTTTCTAGTGCTTATGCAGTTGCTTAGGCATTCTTCCAACACTCCTTCTTGCCTTAGTAGCTACAGAGACCTAGTTTACTTCTTAAAAACTCAAACCTAGCCTTAGGTAGAGCTTTTGTTAACACATCTGTAGTTTGATCTTCAGTTCTACAATACAATAGACTAATTTCACCTTCTTTCTGTATTTCTCTTAAGAAATACATTTTAATCTTTAAATGCTTAGTGCTACCATGAAAAACAGGATTATTTGAAATCGAAATTGTAGCTTGATTGTCTATATGTATCAACGTTGGTTCATTTTGCTTTATATGTAAATTTGCAAGAATATTCCTAATCTAAATTGCTTGATTCACAGCAGCAGTAGCTGTAACATATTCAGCCTCAGCTGTGCTTTGAGCAACAACATCTTGCTTCTTCGAACACCATGAAAACACACATGATTCAAAACTAAAACAAAACCCTATTGTGCTCCTCATGTCATCCACAGATCTTGCCTAATCATTGTCAGAATAACCATGAAGCTTAATATTCTGGAAATGACAATATTTGATACCATAATCCATTGTTCCCTTAATATATCTAACAACTCTCTTAGCAGCTTGAAAATGTAATATACTGGCACACATAAACCTTGAAAATAAACTTACTATAAATAAATATCAGGTCTGGTTGCTGTAAAATACATTAAACAACCAATCAGACTTCTGTATAATCCTTCAACAACCTTGGCTGCCCTATCATCTTTACTAAATTTCTCCTTGTGATTCATTGGAGTGCTTGTGCTCTTACAATCCTCCATGTGTAACTTCTTAAGTATCTCCTTTGTCTATTTCTTTTGGCATATGAACACTCCATCAATACTTTGCTTTACCTACATTCCCAAAAAAATAAGACATTAAACCAAGATTTGTCATTTCAAAAACTTTAAGCATTTCTAATTTAAACTCCTTCACCAGCTTCTTATCACTCTCTATTACAAGCAGATCATTAACATAAACAGAAACTATAATTAACTCAGAAACATCTCCTTTCACATACAATGTGGCTTCACTTGGACTTTTAACAAATCCAAGACCAAGAAAATGCTTATCAATTCTGCTGTACTAGGCTCTAGAAGCTTGTTTAAGACCATATAAAGCCTTCTTTAACATGTAGACTTTCTCTTCTTGTCCTCTGACTTGAAACCCTTCAGGCTACTCTACAAAGATCTCCTCCTGCAAATAACCATTTAAGAAAGCAAATTTTACATCTAATTGATAAACTTTCCATCCTTTGTGTGCTGTTAAGGCAAGTAACATTCTAATTGTATCAAGCCTTGCTACTGGTGCAAATGATTTTGAGAAATCTACACCAAACACTTATGCATACCCCTTTACAACTAGCCTGGTCTTATATTTATTCACTGAACCATCAACATTGAACTTGGTTTTATGAACCCATTTGACTCCTATAGGTTTCTTATATTGAGGTTTGTCTACCAATTCTCAGGTGTCATTTTTTTTTATCATTCTGAGCTCCTCTTCTATTGCCTTTACCCATTTATCATTCATCTCTGCTTCTTTAAACTCTGCAGGCTCAAGAACAGCAATGCTACATTTTTCATAAATTTCAAATAATGACCTTGTACCTCTTGGTGGTTCGTCATCTATATTTTCATCTTTGTTTTGCCAAGCATCTGAGTGTTGCATCTTTATTGACTCCTCCTAGTTCCACTGTCTTTCTTCCATAAACTTCACATCTCTACTTACAACAATTTTTTCATTCTGTGGTTGGTAAATTTTGTAAGCCTTAAATGTACTATTGTATCCAATGAACACTCTTGGTAAGTCTGGTTTGTAGCCAAACCAAGCTTTAAATGCAGTTTTCTTCTGCAAAACTCTTGTTGGCAGCTTGTTCAAAAGAAATACTGTTGT
>JAXCLQ010066734.1:0-15017 GCA_035584115.1 Cedrela odorata | reverse complement strand
CTTATAACACATGCATGATTTGCTTACTGAGATGTTTATCTCACCTTTTATTGAAAAATTTATTTTTCAGATAATAGAACATAAGGATGACCGAGTACGCAAGTGAGGATGTAAGGCGTATTCGTAGTTTTATTTTGATATATGTAATTTGTAAATTAGCTAAGTAATGTGCATGGACTTGTAGGTTAGTACTTGAGAATCTATATATGTTACAAAGAGTTGTATTATATGTACACTCGTATTTATAAAGAAAAAAAAATTGTGAACTAGAAATGTTTAAGTTTTGTGTAAATAAAGTAATAATATTGTATATAAGGAATGTAAGTTTGTATTTTCAGTTAGTAAGAAACAGGTGTGACACTCTAAGAGTATGAGGAAAAGAGGTTCTCGGATGGTCTCATCAAAAGTCTTGGGGTAATCTCTTCCTGAAGCCCAGACAAGAGTGACATAGTTCCCAAGCATTGAACTTTCTACTTTTCCTGAGCTAATATTATCCTTGACCCAAGTAAGCCCTAAGCACGGTCTCTGAGTGCATGAGCAAAAGAGGTTCTCGGATGTTCTCATCAAATAACTTAAGGTAATCACCTCCCGAAACCCAGACACGGGTGACACAGTTCCCATACTTTAGCTCTCTACTTTTACTGTGGTAATAACATCATCCACTTGAAAAAGCATTGAGAACAGTCTTTGAGAGCATGATCAAAAGAGATTATTAGATGGTCTCATCAAACGTCTCGGGGTGATCTCCTTACGAAACCTAGACATGGGTCACATGGTTCCCAGGTGTTCCGCTTTCTATCTTTCTCGATGTAATATTATTCTCAGCTCAAACAAGCCTCGAGCATGGTCTTGGAGAGTATAAGCAAAAGAGATTCTCGGATGGTCTCATCAAACGTCTCAGGGTAATCTCCTTTCGAAGCCTAGAGACGAGTGGAACAATTACCAGGCATTCAGGTCTCTACTTTTTTTGAGGTAATATTATCCTTGTCTCAAATATACACTAAGCACAGTCTCTGAGAGCATGAGCAAAAGAGGTTGTGGGATGGTCTCATGAAACGTCTCAGGATAATCTCCATCTGAAGACCAGACATGGGTTACAGAGTTCCCAAGTGTTGAACTTTCTACTTTTCCCGAGGTAATATTATCTTCGGCTCAAATAAGCTCTAGGCACGGTCTCATAGAGCATGAGCAAAAGTGGTTCTCAGATGGTCTCAACAAACGTCTTAGGTTAATCTCCTCCCAAAGCCCGGATATGGGTGAGATGGTACTTAGGCGTTCAGCTTTCTACTTTTTTGGTGATAATATTATCCTCAACTCAAACAAGCACTGAGCACAGTTTTTGAGAGCATGAGTAAAAAAGATTTTTGGATAGTCTCATCAAATGTCTCCGAGTAATCTCCTTCGGAATCCCAAACACGGGTGACACGGTTCCTAGGCATTCAACTTTCTTTTTTACCCGAGCTGATATTGTCCTTAGCTCAAACATACACTAAGCACGGTCTCTGAGAGCATGAGTAAAAGTGGTTCTCGGATGGTCTCATCAAACATCTCTGGTAATCTTGTCTTGAAGCCTAGAAATGTGTGATACGGTTCCAAGGTGTTCAGTTTTTTACATTTTTCGATGTAAAATTAACCTCAGCACAAATAAATATTGAACACGGTCTCTGAGAGCATGAGCAAAAGAGGTTCTCGAATAGTCTCATCAAATGACTCAAATTAATCATCACCCGAAGGCTAAAAACGGGTGACACGGTTCTCAGACTTTAGCTCTTTACATTTCTCAAGGTAATATTATACTCGGCTTAAACAAACCATGAGCACAGTGTCTAATGGCATGAGCAAAAGAGGTTCTTAGATGGTTTCATCAAACGTCTCTGGTAATCTCTTTCTGAAGCCTAAACATGGGTGGCATAGTTCCCAAGCATTGAACTTTCTACTTTTCCTGAGCTAATATTATCCTCGACCCAAACAAGCCTTAAGCACAGTCTCTGAGTGCACGAGCAAAAGAGGTTCTCGAATGCTCTCATAAAATGACTTAGGGCAATCACCTCCCGAAGTCTAGACATGGGTGACATAGTTCCCAGACTTTATCTCTCTACTTTTACTGTGGTAATAATATCATCTACTTAAAAAAGCCTTCAAACTGGTCTATGAGACCATGATCAAAAGAGGTTATCGGATGGTCTCATCAAACGTCTCGAGATATTCTCCCCCCGAAACCTAGACATGGGTGACATGGTTCCGAGACATTTCGCTTTCTGTCTTTCTCGATGTAATATTATTCTTAGCTCAAACAAGTCCTGAGCATGGTCTTGGAGAGTATGAGCAAAAGAGGTTCTAGGATGGTCTCATCAAATGTCTCGTGGTAATCTAATTCTGAAGCCCAGACACGAGTGACATAGCTCTCAGGCGCTGAACTTTCTACTTTTCTCGAGTTAATATTATCCTTGGCTTAAACAAGCCCTGAGGACGGTCTCTAAGAGCATGAGCAAAAGAGGTTCTCGAATAGTGTCATGAAACGTCTCGGGTTAATCTACTCTTGAAGCCCAAATATGGGTGAGACGGTTCCCAGGTGTTCAGCTTTCTACTTTTCCAAAGACAATATTATTGCCAACTCAAACAAGCCCTGAGCACGGTCTTTGAGAGCATGAGCAAAAAAGGTTTTCGGATGGTCTCATCAATTGTCTCGAGGTAATCTCCTCACGAATCCCAAACACAGGTGACACGGTTCTTAGGCATTTAGCTTTCTTCTTTTCTTGAGCTAATATTATCCTCTACCCAATCAAGCCCTATGCATGGTCTCTAAGAGCATGAGCAAAAGAGGTTCTCGGATGGTCTCATCAAATGATTCAGGGTAATCACCTCCTGAAGCCGAGACACGGTGACATGGCTCCCAAACTTCAGCTTTTTACTTTTCCCAAGGTAAGATTATGCTCGGCTAAAACAAGCCCTTAGCACAGTCTCTTAAAGCATGAGGAAAAGAGGTTTTCGGAAGGTCTCATCAAACGTTTCAGGGTAATCTCCTCCTGAAGCCCAGACATAGGTGACATGGTTCCCAAGCATTCATCTTTCTACCTTTCTCGAGGAAACATTATTCTCAGCTCAAACAAGCACTTAGCATGGTCTTGGAGAGTATGTGCAAAAGAGGTTCTTGGATGGTTTTATCAATCGTCTTGGGATAATTTTCTCCCAAAACCTAGACACGGGTGAAATAGTTACCAGGCGTTCAGCTCTCTACTTTTTCAGAGATAATATTATTGTCAACTCAAACAAGCCTTGAGCACAGTCTTTGAGAGCATAAGCAAAAGAGATTCTTGGATGGTCTCATCGAACGTATCGTGGTAATTTCCTCTCGAAAACCATACACAGGTGACATGATTCCCAGGCTCTAGCTTTCTTATTTTCCACAGGTAATATTATCATCAGCACAAACAAGCCCTGAGCACAGTCTCTGTGAGCATGAACAAAAGAGGTTTTAGGATAATCTCATCAAACATCTCGGGATAATCTCACCCTGAAGTATAGATACGTGTGACACTGTTACCAAGCTTCAGCTTTTTACTTTTTCCACGTAATATTTTCCTCGGCTCAAAAAAGCTTTGTGCACGGCCTTTGAGAACATGAGCAAAAGAGGTTCTCGGATGGTCTCATAAAACGTCTCATGATAATTTCCTTCCAAAGCCCAAACACGACTGAGAAGATTCCCAAGCATTTAGCTTTCTATTATTCCCAAGAAAATATTAGCCCTTGCCCAAACGTCTCAGGGTAATCTCCTCTTGTAGTTTAGACACGGGTGACATGGTTCCCAAGCAGTCAGCTTTCAACTTTTACCGAGGTAATATTATCCTCGTCTCGAACAAGCCCTGTGCAAAAAAAGTTCTTGGATGGTCTCATTAAACGTCTTGGGTTAATCTCCTCCCAAAGCACAGATACGTGTGACACGGTTTCCAGGCCTTAGAATTCTACTTTTCCCACGTAATATTATCCTTGGCTCAATCAAGCCCTATGCATGGTCTCTGAGAGCATGGCAAAAGATGTTCTCGGATGGACTCACCAAACGTCTTAGAGAAATCTCCTCCCACAACCGAAACACCTGTGACACGATTCACAACCATTCAGCTTTCTACTTTTTTCGAGGTAATATTTTCCTTAGCTCAAACAAACTCTTAGAACAGTCTCTAAGAGTATGAGTAAAAGAGGCTTTCAGATGGTCTCATCAAACGTCTCGGGGTAATCTCCTCCCATAACCCAGACACGGGTGACACGGTTCCAAGGCGTTCATACTTTTCCCAAGGTAATATTATCCTCAGCTTAAACAAGTCCTTAGCTAAGTGTCTGAAAGGATCAGTAAAAGAGGTTCTCGGATGGTTCTCATCAAAAGTCTTGGGTTAATCTCTTCCCGAAGCACAGATATGTGTGACACGGTTCCCAAGCTTCAGAATTCTAAAAGGTTCTTGGATGGTTTCATCAAACGTCTCAAGGTAATCTCCTTCCGAAGCCTAGACACAGGTGACACGGTTCCTACGCGTTGAACATTCTATTATTCCCAAGATAATATTAGGCTCAACCCAAACAAATTCTGAGTACGGTCTCTGAGAGCATGAACAAAAGTAGTTCTTAAATGGTCTCAATAAACTAATCGGGTTAATCTCCTTTCGAAGCCTAGACACGAGTGACATGGTTCTCACGTGTTTAACTTTCTATTATTCCTGAGATAATATTAGCCACAGTTCAAACAAATTCTGAGCACGGTTTCTCAAAACATGAGCAAAACATGTTCTCGGATGGTCTGATCAATAGTCTCGAGTTAATCTCTTTCTGAAGCCCAGACATGGGTGACACAGTTCCCAAGCGTTTAGTTTTTTATTATTCCCAAGATAATATTAGCTTCAATTCAAATAAATTCTAAGCACGATCACTCAAAGCATAAGCAAAATAGGTTCTCAGATGGTCTCATTAAATGTCTGGAGTATTCTCCACCCGAAGACCAGACAAGGGTGACACGGTTCCCAAGCATTCAACTCTCAACTTTTTTCGAGTTAATATTATCCTCGGCTCAAACAACCCCTGAGCACGGTCTCTAAGAGCATGAGCGAAAGAGGTTCTGAGATGGACTCATCAAATGACTCGGGAAATCTCCTCCCGAAGCCCAGACACCTAAGACACGATTTACAAGCGTTCAGATTTCTACTTTTCTGAAAGTAAAATTATCCTTAGCTCAAACAAGCCCTGAGTAAGGTCTCTAAGAGCATGAGCGAAAGAGGCTCTCGGATGGTCTCATCAAATGTCTCAGGATAATCTTCTCCCGAAACCCAGACACAGGTGACATGGTTCCTAGGTGTTCAGACTTTTCACAAGGTAATATTATCCTCAGCTTAAGCAAGTCTTGGGCACGATCTTTGAGTGGATGAACAAAAGAGGTTCTCAGTAGGTTTCATCAAACATCTCGGGGTAATCTTCTTTCGGAGCACAAATACGTGTCACAGAATTCCCAGGCTTAAGAATTTTACTTTTCCCACGTAATATTATCCTCGACTCAATCAAGCCCTTTGCATAGTCTCTGAGAGCATAAGTAGAAGAGGTTCTCGGATGGTCTCATCAAATGTCTCAAGGTAATCTCCTTCTGAAGCCCGGACATGGGTGACACCGTTCCACAAGTATTCAGCTTTCTATTTATCTCGAGATAATATTTGCCTCAGCTCAAACAAATTCTAAGCACGATTTCACCAAAATGAGCAAATGTGGTTCTTGAATGGTCTCATCAAATGTCTCAAGGTAATCTCTTATAGAAGCCTAGATACGAGTCACACGGTTCCCAGCGTTCAACTCTCTACTTTTCCCGAGGTAATATTATCCTCGACCCAAATAAACACTAAGCATGGTGTTGGAGTGCAATAGCAAAAAAATTTCTCGGATGGTCTTATCAAACCACTCGGGATAATCTCCTCCCAAAGCGTAGTCAAGGGTAACACGATTCCCAAGCGTTCAGCTCTCAACTTTTTCCGAGGTAATATTATCCTTAGCTTAAACAAACTCTGTGCATGGTCTTTGAGAGCCTGAGCAACAGAAGATCTCGGATGGTCTCATCAAACGTCTCAGTGTAATCTCCTCACGAAGCATGGATACGTGTGACGCGGTTCCCAAGCTTTAGAATTATACTTTTCCCACGTAATATTATCCTCGCCTCAATTATGCCCTTTGCACGATCTCTGAGAGCATGTGTAAAAAAGGTTCTCGAATGATCTCATCAAACGTCTTGAGGTAACCTCCTTCCGAAGCCCAGACACAGGTGGCACGGTTCCCAGATGTTCATCTTTCTACTATTCCGAGATAATATTAGCCTCAGGTCAAACAAATTCTAAGCACGGTCTCTCAGAGCATAAGCTAAAGAGGTTCTCGGATGGTCTGATCAAACATCCAGGGGTAATCTCCTCCCGAAGCACAGATACGTGTGACATAGTTCCTAGGCTTCAGAATTCTACTTTTTCCACGTAATATTATCCTCGGCTCCATCAAGCCCTGTGCATGGTCTCTGAGTCCATGAGCAAAAGATGTTCTCGGATGGTCTCATCAAATGTCTCGGGGTAATTTTCTTCCGAAGCCTGGACACAGGTGATACAGTTCCTAGGCATTCAGCTTTCTATTATTCCCAAGGAAATATTAGCCTCAGCTCAAACAAATTTTAAGCATGGTCTCTCAACGCATGAGCAAAGAGGTTCTCGAATGGTCTCATCAAATGTCTTAGATTAATCTCCTTCTGAGGCCCAAACACAGGTAGCCCAGTTCCTAGGCTTTAAGACTTTTGTCAAGGTAATATTATCCTCAGATCAAATAAATTATGAGCATGGTCTCTGAAAGGATGAGCAAAAGAGGTTCTCGGATGGTCTCATCAAACGTTTGGGGGTAATCTCCTCCCAAAGCAAAGAGACGTGTGACACGGTTCCCAGACTTTAGAATTCTACTTTTCCCACGTAATATTATCCTCTGCTCAATCAATCCATGTGCATTGTCTTTGAGAGCATGAGCAAAAGAGGTTCTCGAATGGTTTCATCAAACATCTCGGAGTAATCTCCTACCGAAGCCCAGACATGGGTGACACAGTTCTCAGGCATTCAGTTTTCTAATATTACTAAGATAATATTTTCCTCAACTCAAAAAAATTCTATGCACGATCTCACAGAGAATGAGAAAAAGAAGTTCTCGGATGATCTCATCGAATTTCTTAGGGTAATCTACTCTAGAAGCCTAGACATGGGTGACACAGTTCCCAATGGTTCAGCTCTCTACTTTTCCCGAGGTAATATTTCTTTGGCCCAAACAAGCCCTGAGCATAGTCTCTGAGAGCATGAGCAAAAGAGGCTCTCGGATGGTCTCATTAAACGTCTCAGGGTAATGTCCTCCTAAAACCCAGACATAAGTGACACGATTCCTAGGCATTCAGACTTTTCCCGAGGTAATATTATCCTCAGCTCAAACAAACCCTGAGCATGTTCTTTGAGAGTAAGAGAAAATGAGGTTCCCGAACGCACACATTAAACGTCTCGGAAAATCTCCCACCGAAGCCCAGACACCTATGACACGATTCAAAAGTGTTCAGTTTTTTATATTTCCCGAGGTAATATTATCCTCAACTCAAACAAGCCATGAGCACGGTCTTTGAGAGCAAGAGCAAAAGAGGCTCTCGGATGGTCTCTTGAAACGTTTCGGGTTAATATACTCCCGAAACTAAGACACAGGTGACACGGTTCCTAGGCGTTCAGACTTTTCCAAGGTAATATTTTCCTCAGCTCAACAAGCTCTGAGCATGGTTTTTGAGAGGATGAGTAAAAGAGCTTCTCGTATGGTCTCATCAAACATATCGGGGCAATCTTCTCCCGAATCACAAATACTTGTAACACAGTTCACAAGCTTCAGCTTTCTACTTTTCTCACATAACATTATCCATGGTTCAAACAAGCCCTGTGCACAGTTTCAGAGAGCATAAGGAAAAGAGGTTTTCGGATGGTCTCAACAAAAATCTCAGGGCAATCTCTTCCGAAGCCTAAATGAGGGTAATACGGTTCCAGTTCAGCCTTCAATTATTGCAGAAATAATATTAGCCTTAGCTCAAACAAATTCTAAGTACTGTTTCTCAGTGCATAAGAAAAAGAGGTTTCGGATGGTCTCATCAAACGTCCCAGGATAATCTCCTCCCAATGCCCAGACACAGGTGACACAGTTCCCAGGCTTCAACTTTTGACTTTTCCCAAGGTAAATTATCCTTAACTCAGACAAAACCTAAGCACGGTTTCACAGTGCATGAGCAAACGAGGTTCTCGGATGGTCTCATCAAACCTCTCGGGGTAATCTCCTTCTGAAGCCCAGACACAGGTGACACAGTTTCTAGGTATTCAACTTTCTATTATTCCCATGATAATATTAACCTCAGCTCAAGAGCTTCTCGAATGGTCACTTTAAATGTCTTGAGGTAATCTCCTTCTAAAATTTATACAAGGGTGACACGGTTCCCAAGCGTTTAGCTTTTAACATTTTTCGAGGTAATATTATCCTCAGCTTAAACAAACCCTGAGCACAGTCATTGAGAGTATGAGCAAAAGCGGTTCTTGGATGGACTCATCATACCTCTAGGGAAACTCTCCTCCCGAAGCCCAGACACCGGTGACACGATTCACAAGCGTTCAGCTATCTACTTATCCCGAGGTTATATTATCCTTAACTTCCTATTATTCCAGAAATAATATTAGCCTTAGCTCAAAAAAAATTCTGAGCACGGTCTCTGAGAGCAAGAGCAAAAGAGGTTCTCGGATGTTCTCATCAAATGTCCTTGAGAAATCTCATCCCGAAGCCTTGACAAGGCTAACATGATTCCCAAGCGTTTGGCTCTCTACTTTTCCCAAGGTAATATTATCCTTGGCCCAAACAAACCTTGAGCACGATCTCTAAAAACATAAGCAAAAGAGTTTCTCAGATGGTCTCATCAAATGTCTCGAGTAATCTTATCCCGAAGCCAAGACAAGAGTGACACAGTTCCCAAGCATTCAGCTTTCAACTTTATCCAAAGAAATATTATCCGCAGCACAAACAAGCCTTGAGCACAGTCTCTGAGATCATCAGCAAAAGAGGCGCTCGAATGGTCTCATTAAACGTTTCGGGTTAATTTCCTCCCGAAACCCAGACACAGGTGACACAGTTCCTAGGTGTTCAGACATTTCCCGCGGTAATATTATCCTCAATGCATGAACAAAAAAGGTTTTCGGCTAGTCTCATCAAACGTCTAGGGTTAATCTCGTCGAGACAAGGGTGAAACTTTTCGTAGGAGTTCAGCGATGCCCAGACAGGGGTGATATGGTTCCTAGACGTTCAGCTTTCTATCTTTCTCAAGATAATATTATCCTTAGCTCAAATAAGCTATGAGTACGGTCTTTGAGAGTATGAGCAAAAGAGGCTCTCAGATGGTCTCAACAAATATCTCGGGTTAATCTCCTATCGACGTCCGGATATGGGTGAAATGGTTTCCAGGCGTTCATCTTTCTACTTTTCCAAAGGTAATATCATCCTCAGCTCAAACAAGCCCTGTGCACGGTCTTTAAGAGCATGAGCAAAAAAGGGTCTTGGATGAGCTCATTATACGTCTATAATTAATCTCCTCCTGAAGCCCAGACACGATGGCATGGTTCCTAAGCATTTAGCTTTCTTCTTTTCCTAAGCTAATATTATCCTCAGCTCAAACAAGCATTAACACAGTCTTTGAGAGCATGAGCAAAAGAGGTTCTTGGATGGTCTCATCAAATGTCTCGAGGTAATCCACTCCCGAATCCCAAAAATGGGTGACAGAGTTCTAAGGCATTCAGCTTTCTACTTTTTCGGAGGTAATATTATCCTCAACTCCAACAAGCCCTAAGCACAGTCTCTGAGAGCATGAGCAAAAGAGATTTTCAGATAGTCTTATCAAATGTCTCAAGGTAATCTCCTCCTGAAGCCTAGACATATATGACATAGTTCTTAGGCATTCAGCTCTATACTTTTCCTAAATTAATGTTATCCTTGGCTCAAATAAGCCTTGAGCATGGTCTTTGAGAGCATTAGTAAAATATATGGTCTCATCAAACTTGTCGAAGTAATCTCCTCATGAACCCTAGACATGGGTGACAAGGTTCCTTGGCATTCAGCTTTCAACTTTTCCCGAGGTAATATTTTCCTCAACACAAGCAAGATTGAGCATAGTCTCTGAGAGCATGAGCAAAAGAGATTCTTGGATGGTCTCATCAAACGTCTCAGGGTAATCCCTTCTTAAAGCACAGATACGTGTGGCACGGTTCCCAAGCTTCAGCTTTCTACTTTTCCCACGAAATATTATCCTTGATTCAAACAAGTCTTTTGCACAATCTCTAAGAACATGAGCAAAATAAGTTCTCGAATAGTCTCATCAAACTTCTTGGGTTAATCTCCTCCCCAAGCCCAAACACAGGTGACACGGTTCCCTAGTGTTCAGCTTTTTAAATTTCCCAAGGTAATATTATCCTCAGCTCAAAAAAATCTTGAGCACGGTCTCTAACAGCATGAGTAAAAGAGGTTCTCGGATGGTCTCATCAAACATCTTGGGGTAATCTCCATCGGAAGACCAGACATGGCTAACACGGTTGCCAAGTGTTAAGCGAAACCCGAACAATGGTGACACGGTTCCCAGACATTCAATTTTCTACTTTTCCCGAGCTAATATTATCCTCAGCTCAAAAAGGCCTAAGCATGGCCTGTGAGAGCATGAGCTAAAGAAATTCTCCAATGGTCACATCAAACAACTCGTGGTAATCTCAAACTAAAGCCCAGAAACAGGTGACACAGTTCCTGGGTATTCAACTTTCTACTTTTTCCGAGGTAATATTATCTTCAACTCAAACAAGCTCAGAGCACGGTTTCTGGGAACTTGAGAAAAAGAAGTTCTCGGATGGTATCATCAAACTTCCTGGGATAATCTCCTCCGGAAGCCCAGACAAGGGTGACACGGTTCCTAAGCGTTCAACGAAACCCAGACAAGGGTAACATGGTTCCCAAGTGTTAAGCTTTCTATCTTTCATGAGGTATTATTATCCTCAACTCAAACAAGCCCTGAACATGGTCATTAAGACCATAAGAAAAAGAGGGTCTCAAATGGTTTCATCAAACGTCTCGGGTTAGTCTCCTCTCGAAGCTCGGATAAGTTGACACAGTTCCTCGGCGTTCAGCTTTTCACTTTTGCGGAGGTAATATTATCCTCAGCTCAAACTACCCTTGAGCACAATCTCTGAGAGTATAAGCTAAAAAGTTTCTAGAATGGTCTCATCAAATGTTTCAGGTTAATCTTTCTACCCAAGCCCAGACACGGGTGACATAGTTCTTAGGTGTTCAGCTTTCTACTTTTCTCGAGGTAATATTATCCTCAGCTTAAATAAGCTCTGAGTACGGTCTCCTAGAGCATGAGCAAAAGAGATTCCTGAATGGTCTTATCTAATATCTCGGTGTAATCTCATCACGAAGCTTAGACACGGGTGACACGGTTCCAAGGCATTCAGCTTTCTTCTGTCTTGGCAGTAATATTATCCTCAGCACCATTGATCACGGTCTCTACGAGCATTAGCAAAAAGGTTCCCGGATGGTCTCATCAAATGTCTCGGGTTAGTGTTCTGTCGAAGCCCAAACACGGGTGACACGGTTCCCAGGCGTTCAACTTTCTACTTTTCCCGAGGTAATTTTACCCTCGGCTTAAACAAGCCTTGAGCACGGTCTCTGAAAGAATGAACGAAACGAGGTTCTCAAATGGTCTCATCAAACATCTCGGGGGAATCTCCTCTAGAAGCCTGGATACAGTTGACATGGTTCTTAGGCATTCAGCAAAGCCTAGAGAAGGGTGACACGATTCCCAAGCGTTCAGCATTTTATCTTTCTCGAGGTAATATAATCCTCAGCTCAAATAAGCCTAGGGCACGGTCTCTAAGAACACGAGCAAAAGAGGTTCTCGGATGGTCTCATAAAATGTCTCGGGTTAATCTCCTCCCGAAGCTCGGATACAGGTGACACAGCTCCTAAGCTTTTAGCTTTCTACTTTTACGAAGGTAATATTACCCTTAGCTCAAACTAGCCCTGAGCACGGTCTTTGGGAGCATGAGCAAAAGGGGTTCTCGGATGGTCTTTCCTAATGTCTCGGGGTAACCTCCTCTCGAAGCTTAGACACGAGTGATAATGTTCCCAAGCATTTAGCTTTCTAAGTTTTCTGAGATAATATTATAATCAACTCAAACAACCCAAGCACAATCTCTGAGAGAATGAAAAAAAGAGGTTCTCAAAAGGTCTTTTCAAATATCTCCGGGTAATACCCTTTTGAAGCCTTGACAGTGACAAGTTTCTCAAGTGTGCAGCTTTCTACTTTTTTCCGAGGTAATATTATCTTCAACTCTAACAATTCCTGACCACGGTCTCTGAGAGTATGAGCAAAAGTGGTTCTTGGATAGTCTTATCAAACGTCTTATGGTAATCTCCTCCCGAAGCCCAAACATGGGTGACACTTGTCCCAAATATTCAGCTATTTACTTTTCCTGAGGTAATATTATCCACAGCTTAAATAAACCTTGACTACGGTCTCTGAGAGCATGAGCAAAAGAGGTTCTCGGATGGTCTCATCAAATGTCTCGGGTTAATCTCATCCCAAAGCCTAGAGACGGGTGAAACAGTTCCCAAGCGTTCAACTTTCTACTTTTCCAAAGGAATGTTATCATGAGTTCAAATAAGCCCTGAGCACGGTCTTTGAATGCATGAGCGAAAGAGGTTCACAAATGGTCTCATCAAACATCTTGAGATAATCTCCTCCTGAAGCATAGACACAAGCGACACAGTTCCCAAGCTTTCAGCTTAATACTTTTCATGAGGTAATATTATCCTCAGCTTAAACAAGCCTTGAGCACAGTCTCTGAGAGCATGAGCAAAAGAGTTTCTCGGATGGTCTCATCAAATGTCTAGGGTAATCTCCTCCTTAAGCCCAGACATGGGTGATACAGTTCTTAGGCATTCAGCTTTCTATTTTTCCCGAGGTAATATTATCCTCAGCTCAAACAAGTCCTGAGCACGGTCTCTGAGAGCATGAGTAAAAGAGGCTCTCGGATGGTCTCAATAAACGTCTTAGGGTAATCTCTTCCCAAAACCCAGACACGGGTGACATGGTTCCTAGGCATTCATACTTTTTCCGAGGTAATATTATCCTTAGCTTAAACAAGCCTTGAGCACGGTCTCTAAGTGGATGAGCAAAAGAGGTTCTCTGATGGTTTCATCAAACGTCTTGAGGTAATCTCCTCCCAAACCACAAATACTTTTGTCATGGTTTCCAAGAATTCAACAAAGCCTGGACATAGGTGACACTATTCCTAGGCATTCAACGAAGCCCTTACACAGGTGACACAGTTCTTAGGCGTTCTGCTTTTATCTTTCTTGAGGTAATATTATCTTTTACTCAAACAAGCCCTGAGCACGGTCTCTGAAAGCATAAGCAAAAGTGGTTCTAGGATAGTCTTATCAAATCTCTTGTGTTAATCTCCTCTCGAAGCCTGGATACAATGACACGATTCTTAGGCATTCAACTTTTACTTTTCCGGAGGTAATATTATCCTCAGTTGAAACAAGCCCTAAGCATGGTCTCTTAGAGCATGAGTAAAAAAGGTTCTCGGATGGTCTCATCAAACGTCTTGGGGTATTCTCTTACCTATGCTCAGACATGGGTGACATGGTTCTTAGGCATTTAGCTTTCTACGTTTCCCGAGGTAATATTATCCTCTGCTCAAAGAAGCCTTAAGCACGGTCTTTAAGAGCATAAGGAAAAGAGAATCTCTGATGGTCTCATCAAACGTCTCTGGGTATTCTCCTATTAAAGCCCAGACACAGTTTGTAGGTGTTCAGCTTTCTTCTTTTCCTGAGGTAATATTATCTTCAGCTCAAACAATCCTTGAGCACGATCTTTGAGAGCTTGAGCAAAAGAGGTTCTTGGATAGTCTCATAAAACGTCTCGGGGTAATCTTCTCCTGAAGCCTAGACATGGGTGACACAATTCCTAAGCGTTCAGCTTTCTACTTTTCTTAAAGTAATATTATCCTCAGTTCAAACAAGCCCTAAACACAATCTTTGAGAGCATGAGCAAAAGAAGTTCTCGAATGGTCTCATCTAATGTCTCGAGTTAATCTCCTCTCGAAGGCCAAACACAGGTGACACGGTTCTTGGGTGTTTAGCTTTCCACTTTTCTTAAGGTAATATTATCCTTGGCTTAAACAAGCTCTAAGCATTGTCTCTGAGGGCCTGAGTAAAAAAGGTTCTCGGATGGTCTCATCAAGCATCTCGGGGTAATCTGCTCTTGTAGGCCAGACATGGGTGACACGATTCCCATGTGTTCAGCTTTCTACTTTTCACAAGGTAATATTATCCTCAGCTCAAACAAGCCCTAAGCACGACCTTAGAGGGCAAAGGCAAAATGGGTTCTCGGATGATCGCGCTGCAACATCTTGGGGTAAGTTCATCCCTAAGCGCAAACATGGGTCACATGGTATCACAACGGTAGCTTATTACTCACCCTCGGTTCGAGTGAGTTCAAAGTATGGTCTCGACTAGCCAAAAAACAAAGGAGGATTTTGAGTCATCAAAGGTGACACGATACTTAAGCAAGCATATGGCACAAGTAATTACAGGAAGGTTAAGTAATTAAAACGCACCAAAACACGAAAACCCGTGGTTCAGCAAGTACATATTTTTCACAATCCCAAAACATATCAAAGCCGATGAGAAAATCACTAGTAAGAGGTGCAAGTCTTGCAACATTGAAAAGGTAAAATTTGAACAGAACACAAATTCGATCATGCTCTGTTTTTCATTGCAGCTGAAGTGCGACGCATGAAATGGATTTCCAGGCGCACAACCGCTGCTGGGGAACCTAGATGAACACTTCAATCTGCGGAATAGACTCCCTAGACCGATATGTGCATGCATGTGTGTTCAGTGTGCAATTT
>JAXCLQ010066723.1:0-15019 GCA_035584115.1 Cedrela odorata | reverse complement strand
GTTTGTCTCACCTTTTATTGAAAAATTCATTTTTCAGATATTAGCACATAAGGATGATCGAGTACGTACACGAGGATATAGGCGTATTCGTGGTTTTATTTTGATATGTGTAATGTGTAAATTAGCTAAATAGTGTGTATAAACTTGTAGGATAGTACTTTAGAATCTATTTGTATTATAAAGAGTTGTATTACAAAGAGTTGTATTACAAAGAGTTGTATTACAAAGAGTTGTATTAGATGTACATTTGTATGTATATAAACAAAAAAGAAAAAAAAAATTTATGGACTAGAAATATTTAAGTTTTGTGTAAATAAAAGATTAATGTTGTATATAGTATATATAGTTATGTATTTGTAGTCAGTAAAAAATAGGTGTGACACAAATCTTCATTTTGAATGGAATAGTATTTATTAAATGAGTAATATATTTAATGTTTATACCTATTATAAATTTGTATTTACTCTCCAAGTTTCTCAAGAATAATTGCTTAGTTCAAATCAATAATATTAACATTTTTTTTGGCCAAATTTTATTGATTTATTAAATAAGTTGATAATTCCTCTCCGTCATAAAATATAAGCCACTCATTATTTTCTTACATTTTTCTTTCTTTCACTTATCGTTGATGTGATTTGAAAACAGAAAAGGAATCTTTGATTTTTCTCTTAACAGTCACATGAATGGGAGCAAATTCATGTGACTTGAAATTAATGAGGCAAATACTTGAAATTATGGGCCAACTGCAATTGCAAGACCTATCATTGTTCTATATACAAAGAAAATAAAAACTTTCCAAAACCTAATTTTCTCTTACGTGAAAAAAAAATAATTCACAAAATTAATCAACTGGAATGGCAACTTACTAATTTTTATATTTGAATATAATATTTTCTACACTACGAATCTTATTAATTAGAGTAGAGTTGTATTAGAGCATAAGAAATCCATGACTGTTATGAAAACTATAACTTAAATGAAATTGAATTTATTAAAATAAAATGAAATAAGTTAGTTAAGCGGCAGGTTTAGTATCTTTTCTTGAGAGATTCAAAGCAATACATTGTGGTCCTAAATATGACGTTGTAATTTTTTTTATTTTTAAATGTTGTAATTGTTGGGCATCGCTGCCTGTTATGATTGGCGGATATACCACCACTTTTTATTGCTTTCACAAATTTCACATTGTGAAATTGCACAAACTCCTCTCCAGGTTTTGACCATATATGCTTGCCATCTATTCTATGTCGTTTGTAAGTTCTGTTCATGGGTCATTGACCCACCAAAACTAGCTAAATTGTCAAACTTTCATTGTTTAATTTTTTAGCCAAATATCAAACGGATCCTAGGATACAAAAGCCTGAACTCTGTTTCAACTTTGATAACTTTCTATTCTCTTAGTTGGTTAAGGCTTCAGTCGTCCTTCTTTCTTTCTTTTTTTCTTTTTTTATCTAATATTTATAGTAAAATTCTAAACCTTATTTAAAAAATATTTTTGTTTTCTAAAGTCAGAAAAAAATAAACTTCTTAAATAACAACTTATTAAACTTTTAAAGGGTCATTGTGGATTGTTCTCCAATCGGAAAGCAATCAAGACTTGTACCAAAGCTGTTTTGGTTGCAAAGCAAAAGCTAAAGGAAAACATTTACAAGGATAACAATGTCCAGTTGTAAAACATTTCATACCCTATGCATTAATCATATTCTATATAAGATAATATTTGTCAATTCTAAAAGCACGGGGATATAAAGAAGCCAAAGAAAATTATGGGAAGCATTTGCAAAAAACCACATTTCTCTTTCTTGTTTTATTTTCTTTTGCAAAGAAGCCCAACCAGTTTCATCTCATGAAATAGTCACTATTATAACTTTTAAGGCAATGCTGCTAGTTACCTATTGTTGTTTGTGGTCAAGTTGTATTCATAAATACATTCATTTCTCAACCACCTTCTCGTTCAAAGACCAGTTTTATATTTATTCAAACGGCATTTAGTATAAACTCTTTGTTAATTCACTCGAAAAAGGCCTAAAAGTATTCTATGAACTGAAGGCATTAATTAACTAATTACATGCCTTTATCATACAAAAGACGACTTGTGTCAATATACATCTCTTTCCTGATACAGATTCCCCTAAGACCACACGGTTTCAAGAATTATATTTACTTTACTCTTTTCAAATAATAAGATAAATAACCTTGAAAACCTAGTTGTTCAATTTCAAAGCCAAAAAATTACATTTTCCATAAGAGTAAACTACGTATGACTAGAAAAACTGAAGTATTAGGATGCAAAGGAACTCAATTAGCCGAGATTCAAGAACTTCAAGAAAGTCAATTTCGGGTATTCATGGTGCGTTGAAGCTACTGCATACCCATAGCTACAACATTCCCAATCTATATGGCTGGCATATCCTCAACATCTCCTCCCTCTCTATCATGGATAGACTCAGCTCTGTCTCCCCTCATTGTCTCTGTAGGAGTTGCAGCCAATCTCCGATCTAACTCTGCATCCCGTGATACATCTACACGCCTAAGCCTACCTAGAGGTGGTATAATGTTTATAAGAAAATAAATAGGATTAGGTAATCTTATGGATTATTTCTATTCTATACAGAATGAGACACAACACAAGGAATAATGATACCGGAGAGGTAGCCCCTTATATATGAGTATCTCGAGCATACCACATACACAAGACACTGACACCCTCCCACTGTAGTCACAGACCTCTAAACCATACTTTGATACCAACTTTGTAACATTCCTAAATTCGGAGATGTTACCGATAGGTGATAGAATCCACCATCACCCTAAGCCTTTATATGTGTGTATAAAATATACACTATACTTATATGCACATAATAATATCAAACTTGTGTATAAAATGCAAAAGGCTAATATGCCGAACCATGAAATATTTAAAATCAATAAATACTCTACAACATCCATTATAATATGCATGACCTCGAAATATGACTCTCGCTCCTAAGGCCGCTATTCCGCTAGGAATAGAGTAAGGCCTTTACCACTCCGCATGAATCGGAATCCACTTATATTAAGTTAAGACAGACGACCGAGAAAGAAAGGCTCCACGTTCTCCAAGTGATTGATCTTAGCGTGCTAGCCGCTGCTTCATTTCGTATAGTGATAACGCTTTCTCTTCTATCAATAAATACTCTACAACATCCATTATAATATGCATGACCTTGAAATATGACTCTATCTATAGCATACATGACCCTCTATACATGATGATCCCAAATACCCTTATGACTGCATGTCAATATCTTGATCCACTGTCTTGTCCTCAAGGAAAGCTACTATACTTTTGGATCATTTATATAACCTATAAAACTGAAGTGAGGGGAGTGGTAAGTCTTGGGAGTACTTAGTGAGTGGAAAGAAAATTTTTAATAAAATCATTATATACATATACTTTAAGGAAGTAAAACTGCACATGATCATTTATTTATTCATTATTTATACATGTTATAGTACAATTGTATATAAATACACATATAAATATCATGCGTATACATCTTTGTCTAATTCATGTCCAAGGCTACACATTTGATCGAACAGAGGGACAGTCTATACCCAGGGCCACGTACTTGATCGAGCAGAGAGATTATATCTGGATCCATTGATCAATTTTATAGCACACGTATGCAATCATATACATACATATACATACATACATACATACACACATACATACATACACACATACATACATACATACATATATACATATATACATACATAGACAATTCATATCAAAATCATAGTTGGCCTCCTTTGACCATAATCTTATACAACTCATTAACACTTCCACAAGTAATTATTAAGTTAACATGTCATTTTCATATACATAAATAATCATGAACATAATTATTGTCACACCTGTTTCATATTAACTACTAATACATAAACACATATACTATAAACAATGTTACTCTTTTATTACACAAAAGTCAAACAGTTATAGTTATTTTTTTTGCTTTTATACATACAAATATACATACATTACAACACCTTGTAATACAAATAGCTTGTTAATTAGAAATCCAAAAATATTCGTACTAACCTATAAGTCTATACACATTACTTAGCTAATCTACAAATTATATATATAAAAAAAAAAAAAAACTACGAATACGCCTAACATCCTTGCTTGCATACTTGGTCCTCCTTAGGTGCTATTATCTGAAAAATAGATTTTTCAATAAAAGGTGAGATAAACATCTCAGCAAGTACATCATGCATGAGTGATATGTCGATACAATGTAAAATATGAAAACTTAAATAATCAGTACATTTTCAAACAAGTTCATTCAAATTACAAATATATTCAGAATGGCTTAGTCACTTAGTGTCACCTGCACCCATAGTGACCCAGTTACAGAACGTGATCACGTGATCTGGTTAAAACGGACATTTTTATTTACATATAACAGAAGCGCGCACGATGCGCTAAACAAAATTCTTACTAATCTACAAATCTCGCCTTTAACACGAGATCTGGCTAGATCAGAATAACATAACTAATGACTAAGCCATAAATCACATTCTTTTTTAAACATTTCACACATCGACAACATTACATATTTATTTTCTAAATGTGATATCGACGTAAACATTCAAATTCATCAATATTTCATAGAATTTCATTGGTGTACCAACATGTACAAATCACATTTTTATCAAAACATCGAATATCGCAAAATTTTTAAAACATTAAAATGCATGCATGATCTACTTACCTTCGTTCCCGCTCTCCTTGAGTATATTCTTATATTAGGTTGTGTACCTAAAACAAATTAACACAATTTATTTCAGTTTCAACATTTTACCTTCTACACTTTTGATAAATGCATGCCATTCAAAATCGGCAATGTATTTTGACCTAAAATTTTGGCGACAGATCCTATTATGAGTTTAGTTTCTACCGCACTTTATAGATTAAGATTTTAACTCCGATTAACCAAGTTACGCTAAATTTTTGACACATGATGCACTAAAACAGAATACGTCATTTGTAGAACCCTCATTTTCAAAAATTCATTGCAATCTCATTACTTCACAAAATGAGCTAAATTTTGGATATGTTTTGATCTTAGATGTCTAGTTCTCATATAAATTTATGGCGCCTCAATCCGATATCCGAAACTCTTTCAGATTTCATTTTTCCGAGGCTTGGTCAGAATTTCTAGCAACCCTTATGCCCTGTATTGACCATACGGTTTTGACACTTTCCGACCATCGAACCTACGACCTATCACCCCTAATCCCTTCATTTTTCCATCCCCGAAACACTCATATAGGGCTGCACAATGATCACTCAAATTTTATTTGGTTTCGCAACCATTCTTGCCATACTGCGCACACACAATTACAGCAACTACACCCACTTTCGGCAACCACACACACACACTTTCGGCACAACCCCGTTATCAATTTCGAGCACTCCCGATTATGTCACAAACAAACTCGGCCTACCGAAATTGCCGAGATTTAATTCCACTTCACAATTATGCCATTCCAAGTCCACAATTAGCATCAATATATATATATATATATATACACATATATACATATATTTATTACTACACTTCCATTAATTTTCCAACATTATCACAATATAACAAATAAATTCCCATCAATTCATACTATTATAACAACCTAATAAAAATAATATTTACATCAATTTTCTAATATCACATAATAATGTAAGTTTTTCTATTAATCTAAGCATACAACAATAAAACTTCCCAATTTTTCAACAATATGTATATATATTTATATGTTTCCTTGTTTGACATACTAAACAACATTAATATAATTCCATTTTCAATTTTTCATTCACTAAGCATACTACAATTAGGTAATTAAAACATAAGTTTACCCATGACCTAAACATTTTTCCAATTTCTATCATTATTACTACATACTAATAATAAATTTCCACCAATTTCCATCATCCTAACAATATAATAACCATGGTTTTCATTTCAAATTCCCTATGTCACATGAAAATATAAGGTTTACTACAGTAGCCTTAAAAGAAACTTACCACTCACAATTCCCTTCTTTCTTCTGTTTTCTTTCTTTCCATTTTTTCCTTTCTTTCTTTCTTAATTTGTTTCCTACGTATGGTCACCTCTTCAAATTGAAAACATTAGATTTTGTTTAAGTATAATGACTTAAACACATGAATGGCTTGGATTTTTCAATTACATCCAATGGCTCTCATTTTTTCACTCAATTTCCATTAATTCTAATTTTCTTAAAATATATGGATGGCTTGGATTACTTCACTCAAATCCAATGGCCATCTTTTGTACACCTCATTTTTTACTAACTAACCTTAAATATTAATTAATTTAATCATTAAAATATATGGATGGCTAGTATGACTTTGATCAAATCCAATAGACCATGTTTAGCCACCACATTTTCCACTAACTTAGATTTTTTGTTCATCCTTATCTCATTTGCAAAACATGCCTAGAATTGTGACAAGTGGATGGCTAAAATTGAAACAAATGAATGGCTTAGATTTTGTAGAGAATTTTTGACTAAAGCTTAATATTTATTCATTTAATTATTATTCACTTTATTATATATATATATATACACACACACATTAGGGCTTGGATTTGGGCTTGCATAATTGATTTTGGGCCTAATGAAATAAATTAGGCCCAATACATATATATATAATATAAATTAAACTCAATACATATACATTACTAAATTAGGTCCAAAACATATATATATATATACATATATATATTCTTAACCCAGTTAGATTTTATTTTAATTCATAATCTAAAATTTTAAAAATAACCTTGTTAACCATAAAATTTTCATTTTTATCCTTCATGTCTATTACATTTTCCAAACTTACAAAAATAGGCTCATACATCTACAAAGAAAATCACAGGTGTTACAATTATAAACATCACATAAAAAAATAAGAAAGTATAAGTATTCCACTCACTAACCTTATGGTCACTATTTGAATGATGTTTGGCTCAATGAGGGCTAGGCTATGCTTCCCTCAAAATATCTATAACACAATATTATCGAATATCATTAGAGGAATCGAAACAATAACATTACAAACTAATGCATACAAATACTAAACATGCTCGAATATATCCCAAATTGAGGCTTATATAACTATCATTACTCATGATTTAATGAAACTTAATTCGGATTTGTCATACCCAAAATTTTACGTAATGAGTATACCAAAGTTTCGATGATCGAAATAAAATTTTTAGAACGCAAAAGATTAATAATTTGCAAAATGAGTTAATTATAAATAGTTCAAGAAAGGATGATGAGATTCAGCCTAATTAGTTGATAGGATTCAAAAGAGAAATTAGATAAATTAATTAACTTTTTATTATTAATGATTTTATTTTATTTAGATGGCAATTGGGCTAAAACAATGAGAATGTAAATAAGCCTAATTCAATTCAAGCCCATATACAAGCAAATGAAAGCCCAAAGATCAAGTCTAAAGTCTAGATGTTTCATGCTTTGTTTAGATATTTTAAGAACAACTAAAAATCAAAGGGAAGCTACAGGAAAGACAAGAAAAGAAAGAAAATAAGCCAAAAGGGCCATGCCACATGTTACATATAAGTAAGTTTATTCTTTTTACTTTATCACTTCCATTCTTAAAAAGATAAAAACAAGCAAAAAGACTAGAAAGAGTGAGAAGCTAGAGAGGTAAAGAGAAAACGTAGAGAAAGAAGAAAAAACTCATTTATATCTTATCTTGGCTAAGTGAGAGGAAGAAATAGAGAGAGAGAGAGAGAGAGAGAGGAAGAGAAAATCACGACAAAAGAAGGAGAAGACAGAGATCACGACAAGCGAGGAAGAAAAACTTATGTTGGATATTTGAGCAATGGATTATCTGTAATGACTATAAACGTTATTTTTTGGATATAGGGGTAAGATGGTCATTTCATAACATTCATTATCCCACTCGCATTATACAAGATTAATTGGCATATTAATGAGGCTTGGGTGAACTTAAATTTAAGTATAATAACGAGAATACAATGAAATCGAAAATATAATTTGAAATTTTTCATAAGTTAGGTTTTCGCATATGTCTTATGCTGAAGCATTTGGTGATCTCATTAGTCGATTAGCGAGTAAAGTTAAGGGGCAGCGCCTTTGCAGAGAATCGGGGGCGGAGCCTCCGAAAGGTAAATAGAATTGGTATTAGGGAATGAAGAGAAAAGAGTCAAAATCTATTTTAAGCATGAAGAGATCAATATCTGGAATGAAAGTATCGATACATTGTTCAAATGTATCGATACATTGAGAATGCATGTCGATATTCACTAAATGGATCGATAACTACGAAGAGAGGATCGATACTTTGCAAGATAAAAACTTGGGAACAAATTACAAGTCGACTAGATCGATACTTATAGAGAAAGTATTTATACATTTCAAAATAGAGAGTTCAAAAATAATTAGTAGATGAACCAGATCGATACCTTTATTAAAGGTATCGATACATGGTCAAACAAAAAGTTCAAAAATAATTACAAGATAGACCATATTGATATCTTTATCAAAGGTATCGATGCATGCCAAAACAAAGAGTTGAAAATTAATTACATGTTGAACCAGATCAATACCTTCAACAAAGGTATCGATACATTAAAAAGAAAATGACCGATACACAAAGGCTAATGTATTGATACTCGATATTGAATGAATTTTCAAAATCAGATTTTTAAGGAACGGATAAATACCTAGACCAAAGGTATCGATATCCGACCCAAAAGTATCGATACCTAGTTTAAAAGTATTGATACTTTACGCAAATTTAGGCAAAATTCGATGGCCAAATTGGTAATTTCACTCACATTTATAAGTACCCACAAGGGGGGAAATGATTTCAGTATCTTCTTCATTCAGCCATTTATCTCTATCTCTAAAACTCGTTTCTCGCTCAAATTTTCATAACGATTTGTTGAACTTAGTAAAATCTTATGGGTTTCTCACCCAAATTTAGTTATCAAGTGATTAAACTATCTCACCTCAATAATGTGATATCGGATTTAGCTTGAAACGGCATGGAAAGACAATGAATGAGTTAGGGTTTCGAATTAAATTGGGGTTTTCGCGTTTAAACAACAATGTGAGGTTTCTAAGAACATCTACAAGCTAGAGGTAAGCCTATAAATCCATTCTAAGTCCAATTTGATATATTTGAACATGTTTGAATTCTAGGGTTCACTGTTCACCATAGAATTTTCATTTAATTATACGTAGGAAATATAGTTATGAGTTTATTGGAGATCCTAAGAAGTATATAATATTAAATGAGCAATAAAATAACACTTAAAATGTGTATAACTATGTTAAATAGATATGCATAAATTTAGATAACTACAGTTATGAGATTTCGTTATTAGGAATTGGCTAAATAACTTTCGTTAGAAAGTCTCGTAAAGTTACATGTGTCAAATGTTGGTATGAAATTAACACTTAAATAAGTAATAAATCTTAACACGTTCTACATTACAAGTGCACAAATCACTATAATATAGTATAATAAGCAAGGATTGATCCCACAGAGACTGTATTAAAAGCAATTCTAAGAAAAATATAATAAAAACTAAAATTTAAAATAATTAAACACTAGAAAATAGATTGAATAAAAAATTAAGACAAGAAACAAAAATTATAATTCACAAGGTTACGAAATTAATGAGAAAAGATAGTTAAGGCAAGTAATCCACCACTAGATAATCATATATTAATGTAATCATATTAAATCTCAGCAATTATTGATGAAGATGTTTACAACATACCCAGGGTTAGTGGTGTATGTGTATTTGATTCTCCTAATATATGTAATATGCATGGTATGTATATAAGACGTGTATTCTCACATGAAATTTGGTATGATGTGTACCTAAATTTACAACTGAGAATCCATTAAGAATTAGAGAATATAACATCATAAGGACCCTAAAATATAGCGTGTATTCTAGGTACCTTAGAAACCAGTTCACATGAATAGATTCTTAAGCTACTCACTTGTTGTAAATTGACAACATGATGATATAGTGGTCCACATGCAATCACAACTAAATAATTTAAAACATCATCCTAAGGTGATCAAACTCAGATTTTTGAAATAAATTTTCAATTAAAACATTGAATAGGAATTCATCAAATTAAATACTAAATTTTAATTCATTAACATCAATAAATCATGCCTAGGATTTCAATGCAAACTCTAACTATAAAGAAAATTAGCTACTCATATTCATGAGAAAATTAAAATAAAAATTAAAATAAATCATAAACTAACAAGAAAGAAAAGAAAAATAAAACCTAGATTTTACTCTATGGTTTCCTCTTTGTGGCTCCTCCATTTTTTTTTCAATTGGTGTGAATATTTCTTTTTTTTATAGGCAAATTTAGATTGCAATCCTAAGCACACTCAATTTTAAACTCATGGGAGTAATTTAAGCCTAACTCTTTGTAAAAACCAATTGCCACTTAACTCTTTTCTCCCTTGACAAATTGCAATTCAATCTTTCTTGGTAATTTTCAATTTAGTCCCTCACTCAATTTCCTTATGCTAGTTAAACGTCAAAAATTCATAACTTTAACGCTCTGAAGTTGGATTGACATGTCGTTTGCATAGTTAAATTTGTATGGTCAAGATTTTTCCATTAAGACCCATATTGATATGCTTTCGCCACTTCTTAAAAATAGCCAAATTTGATATCTACCTATAAAATAAAATATAAAATTACTCAAAATAAATAAATTAAATATTAAAATTATTAAATTAGAATAAAGCATAACTCTTAAGAATTAATAATAAACAAAGGCAAAAAGAACTAGAATAAATGGGAATAAAAATATATAAACTAATGATCGAACAAATACCCCCAAACTTAGATTTTGCTAGTCCTCGAGCAAAACTAAAAAAATAATAATAATAAAATAAAATCTTAATTAAACCACTTTCACAAGAAATCGCAATTGCATTTAGCGTATGCAACAATCCTTTAAACCACTAGGCGGTCCTAGTGGACGAGTTATAGTCTCGTGAAGGTTTATAGCGATGACACCCACAAACATCTCAAAGATGACCTAAAAAAAATGAGAATTGGGAAATAACAAACTCTTCAAATTATTTCACAAAACTAGCCTCAAAAATTGCAAAAGTATATGGCTTAAATAAAGTTCAAATATTGCTAAAGTTTTAACTATAATTCCATAGTATCGTCATCTCACATTGCGTCCTTGTAGTGTGTGTGTAAATCAACTTAATCAAAATTCACTCTCAAAATTCTCAACATCCACAACCCTTGCCTCGAGTAATAAAAAGAGTAAGTCAAACTAACCTTATCATCTTCATCTCTATTAATTCTCTCCCTTTTTTCACATTCTTTTTCTTATTTTTTTTAACGCTTTCCCCTTTTTTTTAATATAGACATCATTTCTATTTTTTTTCTTTTTCCTTAGAGAGGAGCTTTCACTCTACCCCTTAAGGTAGCCTTTTTCTTATGGTAGATTATTATCTACATACTGTTGGTACATAGGCCCAAATTACTCAATGATAGCTTCACTCTTAAAGGTTATAGGTAGCAGCTATTTCTAACTATAGACCTTATGCAAACTAGATAATTTGATTGAGATAAGAATCAAGGCAAACAGTCATTTACTCAATTAAAATTCTCAACTCAAGTTGTGGCAACTTCAAATTCTAAATTAAAATTAAGAAAGAGTTGATATTAGTGCTCAAGATTTGAAGAATCACAATAAAGATGAATTTAACACTAGAACTAAAAAAAATGACAATATTATCATTTTCTAAGAGCCATATTCAAATGCAATCAAGTTAATATCATTGGCATTTGATCATCAATCTAAAGCACAACTAAAAAGACATTTTTTTTTCATTTTTTCATATTTTTTTATTTTGTTTTGTTTTTTTTTCTTTTATAAATGCAATAACATATATTGCACCTCACCCCTAAACCTAATCTAAACATTGTCCTCATGTTTAACATTGGCACACGCAGGTGGAAATCAAAAGCATAAATGAAAAGAAAAGGTTGGAAAATGCACATCTAGATTAGCATATGAAGAAAAGCTATAAATAAGATAAAACAAAGAAATGGTGTTGATCGAAAAATATTACCTGATTTAAAGAATGTTACCTATCGACACTCTAGGCTACCTCCCAATAGCGCTAAGTTTAATGTCTTCAATCAGACATATTAAAGATGATTAAGGGGTGATAGATGGAACCTGTAAGTGTTGCACATCCTAATCTTCTTTGTTGAATGGCTCGAAATAATGCTTCAGCCTTTGACCGTTTACTTTAAACTCTTTTCCATCCTCTGGATTTTATATAATAACTGCACCATGAGGGTAAACATTAACAACAATAAAAAGACCAGACCATCTTGAACAAAGCTTACCTGGAAAGAGTTTGAGACGTGAGTTAAATAGAAGAACTTTTTGGCCAATCTCAAATGTCTTCCTAAGGATCATTTTATCATGATATGCTTTCATTCTCTCCTTATAGATCTGTGCACTTTCGTAGGCGTCATTCATAAGCTTATCTAACTCATTCAATTGTAATTTTCGTTGATCGCCAACTTGTTTCATCTAGAAGTTATATTTCTTAATTACCCAATATGCCCTATATTTAAGTTCGACAGGTAAATGACAAGATTTACCAAAGACTAACCGAAAAGGAGACATACCAATAGGGGTCTTGTAAGCTGTGCGATAAGCCCATAAAGCATTAATGAGGCATAATGTCCAATCTTTTCTAGTAGGATTCACTGTCTTTTATAAAATCTACTTCACTTCTCTATTAGAAATCTCAACTTAGCCACTTGTTTGGGATGATAGGGAGTTGAAACTCGATGGGTAATTCCATACTTTTTGAGTAGTGCTTAAAATGACTTGTTACAAAAATGGGTTACTCTATCGCTGATGATTGCTCGAAGTAATCCAAACCTTGCAAATATGTTATTCTTAAGAAAACTAAGAACAACTTTTGAATCATTAGTACAGGTTGGAATGGCTTCCACCCATTTTGAAACATAATCAACAGCTAAGAGTATGTAAAAGTAGCCATGAGAAGAAGGAAATGGACACATAAAATCAATTCCCCATACATCTAAAATTTCAACAAGTATAGGATTTAAAGGCATTTGATTTCTCTAAGGAAGAATACCCGTTCTTTGACACCTATCACAAGTTTTACAAAATGCATATACATCTTTAAATAAACATGGCCAATAGAAACCACATTGTAAAATTTTCAACGCAGTCTTTTTAGCACCAAAGTGACTACCACATGCATGTGAATGACAAAAATAAAGTATAGAATTATGTTTAGATACGGGTACGCACCTTCTTATCACTTGATCTAGGCAATATTTCCATAAGTAAGGGTCATCCCAAATAAAACACCTGAAAGTCTTCACAAGTTTGTCTTTTTGTGCTCTTGTGAAGTTGTCTGGGATGTTCTTGGTAACCAAGAAATTAATGATGTCAGCATACCAAAGATCTTTTGCTTCTAGTGCATACAATTGTTTATCAGGAAAGCTTTCACTAAGAGGGAGAATATCTTCTTCGACACTAGAATCATGTATAAGTTGGCTTAAGTGATCTGCTATGACATTTTCATATCCTTTCTTATCCTTGATTTCTAGATCAAACTCTTGAAAAAGAAGAATCCATCGGATGAGTCGCGGTTTAGCAACCCTCTTGTTGAGAAGGTATTTTAAAGCTGCATGGTCAGAAAATATAATCACTTTAGTACCAATAAGATATTATCGAAATTTCTCTAAAGTAAAAACTACAATAAGTAACTCCTTCTCTATGGTTGAATAATTTAATTGAGCATCATTCAAGGTCCAGCTTGCATAATAAATGACATGATGCACTTTGTTAATACGTTGCCCTAACACTGCTCCAACAACATAATCAGAGGCATCGCACATGAGCTCAATTGGTAGAGTCTAATCTGGAGGCATGATCACTGGGGCTCAAGTGAGAAGGGCTTTGAGTTTGTTGAAACCAGCTAAGCATTCTTCATTAAAGACAAGTGAGCATCATTTGCTAGCAAGTTACACAAGGGTCTTGATATTTTTGAAAATCTTTGATGAATCTCCTGTAAAAACCTGCATGTCCTAAAAAAAATTGAATCCTCTTTACAGATGTAAGAGGGGGTAAGTTACTCACAATTTCAATTTTAGCTTTATCAACCTCAATTCCCTTACAAGAAATTATATGTCCTAAAACTATCCCCTGTTGCACCATAAAGTGACATTTTTCCCAATTAAGCACTAAATTGCACTCGTGACATCTTTTGAGTACTAATGAGAGATTATGAAGACATAAGTCAAAAGAGCCACTAAAAACACTAAAATTATCCATAAATACCTCAATGATGTCTTCTACCTGAACAGAACAGGGAGCATGAACATGCTCTGTTTCGTGTGCAGCGAAAGTACGACACACGAAATGAAGTTCCAAGCGCACAACCGCCGTAGGGGAGCCTAGATTGTCATTACAGACCTGCGGAATAGACTCCCTAATGATCGATATGTGTATGCATGTGTATTTCAATGTACAATTTAATTTGTTTTGTGAACAAAACTAAAAATAAAACGAACCTTTGTCTTAGCAATCCAAACCAGCAACAACCTTGCTTCCTTTGGATATCCATACACGTCGATGTTGAGGATGCTAGTTTCGGCTTAATCGGAATCTTAGAGCTATGGTTTAAGCTACACAAAGCTTAACTAGCTCTTTCTCTCTCTACAGATTTCTCTTTCTCTATCTTCTTTTCAAACTTTGGTTCACAACCAAAACTTGCTTCTCACTTCTATCTTTGCTATGGTTCACAACCAAGTTTTGACAAGCTCACTTCCTTGAGCGAGTTTTGGTGAAGAAGAAGAAGAAATTTTCTGTTTTGTTTTGAAGAAAACAG
>JAXCLQ010066713.1:0-15020 GCA_035584115.1 Cedrela odorata | reverse complement strand
TTTATTTACAATAAAATGTAAATTTTAAAAAGTAAAAGATATTATTATGTAAATTTTTAAAAAATAAAAATATTTTTAAAAATTTTCTAAATATAGAATTTTAATAATTTTATTATATTATAAAAAAAAATAACTAATATATGTAACTACTAGAGAAGTAAAAAAAATTGAAAAACTAACAAATACACTAAAATATAACAAAAATAACTTAAAAATTAATTTAAAAAATTTTAAAAAATATTTGCTAAAAAAATACTTGCTGCTATTGGCCCTAGCACGTATTTTTTTAGCAATTTTTTATATTTAATTTAAAAAATTATTAAAAAAAATAAAAATTAATTAAATAAAAAAACATATTATTTATTAAGTATATTTAAAAAATATTTATTATAAAAATTTAATTAAATAAATAATTTAATTTTTTTTATATTTTGTATTATTTCTTAATTTAAAGTTTATTATTTTTATTTTTAAAAAGAAACATTAAAAAGAATTCAAAACAAAAATTAAATAAATAAAAATATTAGTTATTTTATTTTTTTTATAATTTGTCAAAAAAATAAAAAATGAAATAAAAATAATAAACATTAAAATAAAAAAATAAAAAATAGTTACAGTAACTATTTAATTAAATAAATAATAAAAAAAATTAACTCACGGGGGTACTGTAGCTACAGTTTCACCCGAGCATATGCTACAGTACTACCCGAGCACATCAGCCTGAGCACGTGGACATAAGTACTGTAAAAACAGTACCATGTGAGTCTACTGTAGCTACAATAATTTTAGTATAGTAATTTTTTTATTTTTTAATTGTTTATTTAATAAAATTTTATAATAAATAATTTTTTTATTTTTTAAATATATATAATAAATTATAAGTGATTAAATTAATTTTTTTATATTTTAAGATTTATAATTTTTAAAATTTTTATAATATAAAAAGTAGAAATAATATTTTTTTTATTGAAATAAAAGTTTTTAAAATATACATAACAAAAAAAAAATTATGTGTATATTTTTTTGTTTATTATATATTTATTTTTAAAAAATCATTAAAAAATTTTTAAAGATAAAAATTAATTAAATAAAGATATTATTTATTTTGTTGTTTTTTAATTTTTAATTTTTGTTATAATAAAATTATTTCAAATAAATAAATTGAAAAAAAATTAATTTTAAAATTTAAATTAATTTTTAAGTTATTTTTTTGTTATTTTTTTGTGTATTTTTTAGTTTTTTATTTTTTTGTTACTTCTTTAGCAGTTACATATATTAGTTTTTTTTTGTTTTTGTTATAATATAATAAAATTATTAAAATTCTATATTTTGAAAATTTTTAAAAATATTTTTATTTTTTAAAAATTTACCTAATAATATCCTTTACTTTTTAAAATTTACATTTTATTGTAAATAAATTTAATTTTTTAAATTATTATTTAATCTATAAATTTAAAAAATAAAGAAATTAAAATAAAAAATTTTAAACATATATTTAAATTTTTAAAGTTTTAAAACATATATTATAATAAAATTATTAAAATTCTATATTTTAAAATTTTAAAATATATTTTTATTTTTAAAAAATTACATAATAATATTTTTATTTTTTACATTTTATGTAAATATAATTATAGTAAAATTTATTCTAAATAAATTTAATTTTACAAATTATTATTTATTCTATAAATTCAAAAAATAAAGAATTTAAAATTTAAAATTTAAAACCTACACTGTTGTTTTAGGGTTTGAGATTTTAGAATTTAGAATTTAAGGTTTAGAGTTGTTATTGTAGCATATATATTATAGCGAAACTGTAATATATTTATGGTCATGAGGATAAAATCGTTCAAATAGTTTAAAATTAAACTAATTAATAAAACTAAATTAGAGTTAATTATATCAATAAACAAAAACTTAAAACAGATTATTTTCAAAATTTTACCTAACTTTTTAAACAACCAATGGTTGTCCGTTGCTTAATTCAACAAAGCAGCAAAAGCCAGTAGCTACGACTTTACAAGGCAGGAACATCCGGAGTTGTATTTAATTATTAAGGTAGATGTTGAAAATGCAACCAAAAAAAATTATATTAATGTGTGATTGGTATTGACTTTGACTACAACCAAAAGACCTATCTGTCATGCTCGTGGCCTTCTTGTCAATTTTTTTTATATATTTTTTCCTCTTAACTAATTTTTTTTTAAAAAAACCAATAACCCTTCAATTAATGGAGTAAATATATGTAAAAGACACAATTATCTATCATAGAACATAGTCTTATAAAATTGTCTTGTAAAAGATTGTATATCCATAAATTGGTATTCGTTTTATCATGTCCAGTCATAAACTTAATTCTACCCTTTTTAATAACTGTATTAATAATTAGAAATCATAATTCGATTATTGTATAATTAAATAAATTATAATTATATGATTTATTTATTATATTTTTTAGGATATCTATGATATTATCTACTCAAATATTAATTAATTTTATTGTAATTATAACTAAATATATTTTAAAATGTAGTAAATATAATTAAACTTTTCTAAACTATAAAAAATAAAAAATAAATATATTAAATCACAAATGAGTTAATATTATTAGTTTATTTCAATAATTAATCATGTTATAAACAAATTTACGTACTAAAATTTCTAAACTCGAACTCGACATGATTGTTAATTATATTATTTCATGGCATTTGTTTAATAATTATATCATTTTATATGAACTTAAACCCACAAAATTCATGTTCTATTCATGTCCACTTAACAAGTCATGTCAAAGTATAAGTAAGTATATGCCATACAAAATATTTTGTATGCACATCTTTATCTTACAAAATTTATTGCATTTAAGTCTCCATCTTGCAAAATATTTTGCAAGTATTAAAAAAATGTTTAATAAAAAAAATATAAACATGAATTTTAAGTTTTAATTTGCTAATTCTTAATAAAATTATGAACTTTTTTTAATTGATTATAATAAGTGATTAAAAATTGAACATTTAATGCAAGACTTATTAATTGATAGAGTTACTAAAAATATTTTAAAGAGGTGTAAAATAATTTTAATTTAAGTCATTTCCTTTAAGAATATAAGTTATATCCATTAAACGTATGAAAGACATCTGAGTGATCAAGGAACCCTTTTAGCGGTCCTAATAAACAATAAAAATCCCAATGTGCTTCTATTCCTTCATTTTATTCAAGTTTATAATTTTGGCCCCCTAAACAATTGAAAAAGACTATTAAACCATTGAAAATATTCATTTTTTCAGTACCATTATCTCAATTTCAAATAATCCTTTTTTTATTATTTTATTTTCAACTATCTACTACTTTTATGCATGTATTATATCAATTTATATAAAAATTCATACGAATAATTTAAATATATAATGTTTGGGCAAATTATAAGTAAGGTTCAAGAGAAGTGAAGAAGGAAATCTAATACTACGAACCCAAAATAATAAAGCTTAGGTGAATTGATTGATTAAGTTGAACTCCTCTTTTACTCAAAAATAATGTTAAATATTTTAAATTTGTATCTCAAAATTTGCATCTTTAATAATATATTATTCTTTGATTGAATGATAAACTAATGTTATAAATAATTATAAAAATTATAAAAATATATCATCTTGTAATGACTGAAATTTTATGTAGTAGTTACAATAAATCTTTGGTGATCAGAATAAAATTTTTTCAAACTTAAGAGATTAATAATTTAAAAAGTAAGTTAATTTTAAATGGGCCAAAAGATGTTACATGTTATTAGGCCTAATGAGCCAATATGATTTACAAGGAAATGGGCTAAATAATTAAACTTATTTGATTAAAGAATTTTGTATTATTTTAATTGCAATTAGCTCAATTTAGACATGAAAAATAAGCTCAATTTAGACAAGTGGCCGGCCCATATTCATATATTTAAACATTTCATTTCTTTTACTTTGTTATAATTTCTTTCTTTTAGCAAATTCTAGATAGATAAAGAAGAAAGACAAAAGAGAGAAGGAAGAACACAGGAAAGAAGAGAAATGATTGTCAGCCGAGAGAAAGAGTGAAGGAAGGAGAAGAAAGAAAAAGGAGAGAGGCCGAAAGGCAAATGAAGAAGAAGAGATCAAGAGGGAGAGGAGAAGCAAAGAGAAATTGGAAGAAGAAAGTGTCAAGAGAGAGAAAGGGTGTTTGGCTGAGAAAGTGAAAGATGAAGAGAAAGAGGAAGAAATGAGGAAGAGAGAAGGGAGAAATGAGAAGAAAGCAAAATGAAAACTTAGTTTTCCAACAGCAAAGTGGTGAGTTTGTGTGTTTATTTGTGATTTTGAAAATATGAGTTTTGCTTTATATGAATTGCATGTAAAAATGGTGTTATTGGAACTTGTTTGTTATAGAATATGGAGATAATGTATAGTTATTTATTTGGTTGTAATTTGGTTGTTTTAGTGTATGTAAAATGTAGTTTTAAAATGTGATTACATGATATTACGGTAGCTGAGTTGTGTGGGACTGAAGGACAGTGAGTTTACGAGTAGAAATGGGAGTGTATTAGTCATTGGAATTTCGAACAGTATGTGGTAAATCGAAGATAACATGAATTATAGACCTCCAATCATCGAACCGTAAAATTTTAGGGAAACTAAATACAATTATGAATAGTATAGTAAAAAATTAGAATTTTTCGTGATAGAGTGTGTTCCTAAAAATTTTAGGAACTTGGTTGCCCTGTACGACATTCCAATTTGCCGAAAATGCTAAGCAGCATACATAAAACCCAAAATAAAACAGTGTTCTCGACATCCAAAGTTCCACAAAATTCTATGAAAACTAGATATAAAAACAGATAACATAGTCAAAAATCAAGTCAATCCGTACAAAGATGGGTGCCCATAAAAATTTAGAATCAACTGCCCTGTCAGGTTCATGTACATTGATTTGTTTACGTCACGTGTTGAAATCTGTTTATAACTTGAGTAATCGGATCCGAAATTTGAATCTATAAAATTCGATATAAACTAGACTTAAAATAGAGTATGTTGTTGGCTCAATTGATAACACTCAAGAGGGGGTAAATTGGGTTATTTAAAAAATTTTAAGATAAAAATGCATGTAATGCAATAAAATGAATAAAACAGTAGAGAGAGAAAGCAAACACTGCATTTATAGTGGTTCGGCAATGTCCGCTTACATTCACTCTGTCAGCTTTGAATCATGACCGATGTTTTACTAATTCTTTATTTATACGGGTCAAGTGAAACCTAATACAACTGACAATTGTACACTTGTTTTTTCACGGGTGAAGAGAAACTCACTTCTATTTTTGTTTGATTCTGGTAAAGATGAGACCAATACAATTTAGAATTTTAATTATGGTTAAACAACTCTCTCAATAAAGCAAACGTATCAATAACCTCGTATAAGTTTTCTCTTACAAAAAGAAATAAAAATTTGTTGCAGTAGAGAGAGAAATACTATTCACGTTGAGAATATTCTTAAGAATATTTTGCAATTTTTCACAATAAGCACTTATTATTATTGTTGTCTTCTTGTATTATATTTATATTCATTCTCTTTGTGAAGACCTTGATGTCTAACGACTTAATTAAGTACATTTAATATCCACCATAAACGCTGTAGAAATTACTATTGAGCTTTAAATAGTCAAGAAGTATCGATCCATTTTGTAATGTATCGATCTATTTGTATGAAAATTGAATATGAGTTAGTCTTTAATCTCGAGTATCGATTCATTCTTCTCAACGTATCAATCTGGTTCACTTCATAATTAGTTTCTAACTCTCAAGAATTGAAATGTATCAATCTCTTTTATCTTAGTATCGATTTGGTCTGCTCCGTAATTATTTTGCAACTTTCTGGAATTAGCATGTATCGATCTCTTTGAGCTCAGGTATCGATCTGGTCTGCTTTATAATTATTTTACAACTCTTTGAAATTATTATATATCGATCTTCTTGAACTCAGGTATCAATCTGGTCTGCTCTGTAATTATTTTGCAACTCTCTAGAATTGTCATGTATCGATCTCCTTGAACTCTGAGTATTGATCTTATCTAAACATATTGATTTGTTATGCTTGGGTATTAATCCGTTTAACTTGATAATTTTCTCTTAAACTTCTATCTTTGCATATATCAATCTATTTACTTACTTGTATCGACCTTCTTAAGATGTATCGATTTGATTTGTTGAGGTATCGATATGATTTTCTAAAGTATTGATCTTTTAGGTCTAAGTATCGATCATGTGAAGGTAAAGACACTTTTCATAGAGTTTGTTTAATTAGATCACAAGCACAATTACAAACAGTTTTTCTTGATTCTCAATATGCTTAAATTTATTTTATCATCATGATTTTACTTAACATTATAATAAATTCAATCATTATCGAAAACACACGATTACATATTATGATATCAGCAATTTCATATTTCAATTATTAACATGATATCATTATATATGATCAAAAGTTTAGGTTGTGATATGTTGTCAATTTAGTACACCGCGAGTTTAAAGTACCTCTCTGTGCAGTGAAGTATTATTAAGAATAATCGAAAAAGAAAAATGAATTGTGAATATTCGACATAAATGACTTCGGTTCGAACTTAACAGTAACCTAAAACATCCTAATTCTTGATTGGAAAGTAGTGTTAATGCATAATATATTTGTTCGATTATGAGTTAACCATACCATGTTGAAAATCCTAATGGAAGTTGTTATTGTAGATCGTCGACTAGAGCGCCCACCGGCTACGCCTTGATACGAATTAGTCAAATCCTAACCGATGAGTGGATATTTATATTTTCCAACTAATTACTTGAACTTAATGATGAGGTAAATATGATAAAGAATTTGATTTAAACTCTTAAAAATTGCGTTGATCGTTGCTTTATAAAATGGTGACTATGTTGAATATGGTGACATGTTTTCAGAAATGTCGATAATGTATTGCAACATTGTAAAGGTATGAGTTGTGATTTGAACAGTGTATATATTGAAAGCTTACTTAGCTTCTCTAAATTTATCTTAGATATTACTTTATAGAGTTTATAATTATTATAGTTACGAAAATTGTTATTCAAAGATGTTGTGGTTACGTTGAGTTACTATGTGTTTATAAATTGTAACTTGAAGTTGTGGTATTTGAGAATATATATTAATATTATTTGTTCGTTGTATATAAAAGATTTATTCCATCAAATTAAAGTATGAATATAAAATCATTTTATGACATAACTTAGCAAAGTCTTGAGTTGCGCAAATTGTTGTTATTGTGAACCTATGAATTGTAATTTGGGTTGTGATATTAGAGAAGGAATACCAAGATTGTTTGTTGACCATAGATAAATAATTTATTTTATTAATTTAACATGAATATACAATTGGTACTTAAATTAAATGTTGAAATACACGCGTTGGCAAACTTGATTAAATTCTTATAACTTGTTTGGATCATTGTTTCATAAATTCGTGACTATTACGAATATTGAAATTATTGTCGAGTATGTCAACAATATGTTGGGACATTGTAAAATCATAGACGTGATTCGGGTTAAAATGCGTGGGAGAGGTATATTACGGTTGTTTGTTGATTGTGTGGATATGAATTAGCTGATGAATGTAAAGTGTGTTTATAATATTATTTCTGATATGGCTTTGAGATTCCTTAAATTGTTACTTTGCTAAAGACCCGAAACCAGGGGATGACAATACGTAACGCTTCTGGATTTCCCTGCCTCAGATATTACATTCCTAAGAGCAGTAAGGGTGACTTAGGTGACGGCAATACGTAATGCCCCTAGATGCCAGAGCAATATAAAGATGTATTTAGGGGGATGGCAATACGTAACGCCCTTAAATACTAGAGATTTATGTGAATGTCTTGTCAATGCTAAAATGGGTTTCATCACAGTATAAAGTTTTAAATGTGATATTAATTTTTATACATAGCAATACAATTTTTAGAATAGTTCTAGTTACAGAAGATTTCAAATGTAATTATGATTATTAACTATGATTATTAACCACATGAATTTACAAGCTGATGCAAGACCACCTCCAAATTTTCAGCTGTAAAAAGTAATGCTAATATCCATTCATAGAATATATATATATATATATATATGTGTGTGTGTATTTATCAAATTAAATTAAATTAGATGTCAAAAACTGAAAAATAGCTTTTAGGAGAATATTTTTTATTAATTTTTTAAATTTCAAAAGAGATATTTAAAAAATACTATTAATATATAAAACTTATTCGCACAAAATTATTTTAGTTATTTTATTGTTTTGGTTTATCAACTAATGATTAAATATAACGGATATTACTATAGAGATACTATTTATTAATTTTAGAAAAATTTACATCTATATATAATTTCGTCAAATTTTAAAAAAGGATGTAAAAATACTCCTATTATATAGCTATATAATAATCTGGATCAAAAGTAGGAATTACATTTTTTTTTTTTGTCCTCCATTTCATTCTTTGTGCATGCATGCCAACTATTTGTAGAAATGGTGGAATGTAAAAGAAACTTTTCTTACAAGTCAAATGATGAAATTTCTTAAAAGAATATAATAAGAGCGGAAAGTATCTTACGTTAATAAAATATACTCTGGCTTTCTGCTATATGATTTACAGTTTGGAATAATAGTGTAGGGCATGACCAAAAAGTTTTGGCAATCTACGTTTGCTCTAAGCTTCATATCAAATTGTCCTCAAAGTTATAGACCAGTTAATTTAATCCCTTTTTGTGAAAATAAAAGCTCCGATCAAGTAAATAATTCTCCCTCACATTAGTTTTGAAAGAGAGAGAGATATATATATATGTATTTTAATATTTTTAATTGTGATAAATGATTCTAATTTATATTTTTTTTGCGCAAATTCTTAAATGATAACATAAATAATTGTTAAATACATAACAATATTAAATGGTGTCACATCATCTACTTCCACTTCCACATGTGATATAGTATAAATTTCGTATTTAGTTTTATAAATAAAATTTATTGTATTAATTAATCAAATAGTGAATAAAATAGTATAAGCCCAAAAAAAAAATTGTCTACTTAACAAGATTGAAAGTCAAAAAGTGTACTTAGTGGAATTGGTTTAGTTGCACTATCGGGGGTCCAGGTTGGTACTACATCTAATTGATGTCAATTTTGGTTAAATCGGGATGACGGCAATTGACTGTTTCATTGCTAGTCTCATTTACTATTGTGTTGTTAACATATAATTTTGTATTAAAAATTTTTGTTTCTTTCATTACGGTGTTTGTTGAATACGTAGTACAGTCAATCGTATATACTTCTCATTGTGTTGTTTTTTCAACGTTATTAAGAGAAATAGAAAAGTTTAAAAGGTTACGAATTTGAAAGCATATTATAAGGTTTGCTAGATTCACACACACACCCATTCAGCTATAAAAACCAAGGACTTATGTCTTCAGTTGCATACAAAACCTTCAAAGAATTCTTAAACAAAGTTTGATTTCTACCGTCATGGCCTCAGGAATTTGCTTCATACATACTATTCTCATCGCTTGTTTGCTTGCAAACACGGAAACAACCACGGCAACTCGTAATCTTCTTCAAAAAATAAGGCTACCTCCCGGAATAACGTCCGGAAAATTACCTTCTTTGTCTCAGGGTTCACTGCCTCCGCTTTCCAGCATGATATCCGCCATGTCTCCGAGGGGTGGAAATTTACCCTTTTTGTCTCAGGGCTCACTGCCTCCGCTTTCAAGCATAATATCCGCCATATCCCCGTCGGGTTCCAGTCTACCATCTTTGTCTCAGGGCTCGTTGCCACCACTTTCAGGCATAATATCCGCCATGTCGCCTAAGACTTCCACTCTGCCATCTTTCTCCAAGGGCTCATTGCCTAAACTTTCCGGTATGCCCACCACACCAGCCACCCGAAATGCTGCGCCCTCGCCGCCGCCGGCAACTTCACCGCTGAGCAGGCGCTCAAGTACTATTCCCAAATCTCCAACAGGACGATTCTCTTTGCCTATACTTTCCCCACCACCTGCTCGGACAAGACCTTGATTAATTAAGGCTAGTTTCTGCTGCCAGTGGAATGGATACAGATACAGATACAGATACAAATACAAATAACATGACATGTTGAGAGATACTCTTGAAACTAATATTTTATTCTATGTTATCAATAAAGTTTCTACTCTTTAAGGATACGTAATATATATGTAAACTTGTTTTCATGATGGAATAGACTTCGTTTTTACACAAAACTTAAATATTTTCAACCTGTAGGCAATGTGTGAATTGTGAAGGTATATATCTACAAGATTTGGGTAACACGCAATTGATGAATAACATGGCACCAAAAGATTTATAACAAAAAAATATTTGTTATTGCTTATTTAGCTGATACTATGGCTTAAGAGCGTTAGGACGTCGTCTTCTATTTTCAATTTAAAATAAAATTAACAAATAATTATTATATAAATAGGAAACTTAACCTTACTTATTTAGTGATTTTACTCACTAAATAATCACAATAATAAAGATTTTATATAAATAGAAAGTTTAGTTTTCTATTATATTTATGTGATTTTTTTTATTATATAATCAGAATAACGAAAATAAATATAAATAATATATAAATTTACATTAAAAAATCTCAAATTAATTGAGATAAAAATCATAGTTAATGATAGAAGAATTCACTAAAAAAAAGTAGAATTATAATTTCTTTAATAATAAAAAAAAAATATAATTGTAAAATATTTTCAAAAGTACACTCAATACAATAGTTTGATATTACTCCGAGACATATTGAAAAGTGGGATGATTTGAGATTGCTAGGATGAAAATAATGCCGCGGAGATCTCCAATATACAGAAGACCCAATCCCCCCAATTTAATTAAAACATCAAGCCACCGTCCAATTGAAATTTCCAATTGCGGCAAGCCCACTTAATTCAACTTACGGGCCTTCCCACAATTTTCCAATTGAAATGCATTTGCATCTGGCCACTCCAATTTTTTATGTAACCGCCCACTGCCCGCATGCGACAAATGATCGTGTTGCTGAATGTATTTCAGTTGTATCATACATCCTTTTACTTTTTCTTTCATAATTTTAATTCATTTTGTTATTATCAACTTTCTTTGTTGTAATTTTTATAATTTTTGTTATATTTTTAAAATTTTAAAATAGAATTATAAATTAAAAACTATAATAAAAAAATTAAAAAATATATTACAATACAATTCAATGTACTATAATTTTCTATCCACACCGTGTCGGTGAACATAATGCATTTTATTTGATCATGATTGATTGTTTCTTTAAAAAAAAAATTAAAAAAACAAAAATCACTAATGTTCATTAAACATATAAAATATAGGAAAATTTTATAAAATGACTTTACTTTCAACCCCATTTACTTACATGATTTATTTTAATTCAATCTTATCAAAATAATCGATTTGTCAAATTTGAATAATTTTACTTTCACCTGACTATTTACTTTTAATTTAACAAAAACTAAAAAAATTTAATTGTGCGCTCGAACTTGAGCGTGGGATCTTGAAATCAAGAGTGTCACATACCGGTAAATCGGTATCGTGATGGCATAAAAATAGGGATATCCTACTCCTATAAGGCTCGGATAAAAATCTATACATTTAAACTGTAATGTGGAGAATTATCAATGCATGACTCACACATATACTAAGGGCTCCATGCTCATCAATACAATCCCAAACATAAACCAAAATATTCATAAATGTAAGAGTATATGCACACATATCAATATATATAGAAATATACAGAAAACACACTCATAATGTGTATACATAATTAGGCGTCGTGCCCAATGTACAAAACAAACCACAACATGAACTCCTAAGTGACTGTATGGAGAATTTGGAATCCCAATGCTCTTCACGAATATCTCATAGAATTCTCACCTAGAAGAAAATCCTGCACTCACGGAAACTATGGTGGGGTAAGTTTTGGGGAAAACTCAGTGAGTGGATACTGAAATGAAAATTTTAAATAAATTCAGTTTTGACATAAAATATGTTTAAACTTATAATCAATTTAAGACAGAAGTCATATTAACAGGACATCCACTGCATATTATAATAATTTCCAAAATTAAAATTTTAAATAGTCAAATGAAAATAGAATAATATGCAGTGATGCGTACAGATTTCGGATCAGATATCAGACCGCCCTTCGCCCACTACTTCTCACACGTACCGGTACCTTTATTTAACACAAATCAAAATGTGCTTTCAAAGCACATAAACTCCCCCCCTTATGTCTCCCGGCTAAGGTTAAGTAAAAATTAAAGTAATGGTTAGTATACTGTCATAAATACAGAAAACAGAAATAAAACACAATTCAAAATACAATGGCCTCCTCCTGGCCTCAAAACAATATCTCAACAACTCCTCCTCAATAATATGCAAATGTAGCTCAAAGCAGATCTCATTTTTTTTCATATAAAAGAGAATGTAAATCAATTTATATATAAACTATTCCTTATTTCGGAAAATATTAAGTTTTATAAAATAATTTTAAAGAAATGAAAAACATGTAAAAATCCACTTACAAGTATTGCCAGAAACGGAATAGAACCTCGATCACTAGGGACTAGATGGTCGCTCCCTCGGCGTATCTATAACACATTATTTTGAAATATAAATAAGTGCAACCATATTGTTACCATTCATATTTTTCGATAAAATTTAATTTTACCTAATCTAACAACTAATCGGTTTAATTCTAGCTTAAAACAAGTATAATCTACAAAAATTATCTAGGATGAACAGTATTTTTTGACATAAATAGTAATTTTTGGTATAAACAGTAACCAGTTATGAACAGTAAATTATCGAAAAATGCATAAATACTACAATAACAAAACTAGGAACCATACCGATGGGTCAATTTAACCCTAAGACGTCCGGATTACAAGTAATTTCTGAAATTCCCAATTTTTGAATAGTAATACTATTCTTTTTCCGGCTCAATCGTTAACCGAATCGCCTAAACGAAGCTCCTAGAGTGTAGATCATGTCTTGTAGATGTGATTTGTAGCAAGAAACGAAACTTTAATTGGTCAGAAATCGAGTAATTTGAAAGAAATTTAAAAAAATTAAAAAAAAAAAAACCAAACGAAGGTACTGGAAATAAGAAGAAGATGGCCTGGGTTTGCTTCTTCATCAGCTTAAATTTGAAATAAAATTTCATAAAATTATTATTTTGCCCTTAGAAAAATTTAAAAAAAAATTAAATAATAAAAGTAAATATGTCATTTGAAATTTTCATATACATATACTATATTCTATGCTTCAATTCTCTCTCATCTGACCTCGGATTTGAATCAAATTTAATTCATATCGATCCTTATCAAGTCATCTTTCTGTAGAAATAAACCGTTTATCAATCGGAATTTTTAATCAACGCTAATTTTCGTTTTAAGATCAAGTACGCGAATAAAGTTTTAAGAAATTTTTCTAAACTTAGTAAATTGTTATTAAATCACTTCTAATAGCTAAGTAAACATTAATATAAAGTCATTTACTCGGTTTTCGTTACCCCGATATAATTTATAAAATGACCAAATTACTCCTAGTGTGTAAAATAACTAAAATATTTTTAATTTAAATTTTGAGGTATTACAAGGAGTCTTGAAACCAATTGCTCCCAAATAAGATTATTTTAAAAAAAATCCTAAAATGAATGAAAGAATTTAATTTAAAAGTTCCTTTTCTTGACTTCTCTCTAAATATTTATTACATTTCTAATTTTCTTTTGTAATACCCTAAAATTTAAATTAAGGGTATTTTAGTCATTTTACACACCAAGGGTAATTTGATCATTTTTTAAATTATGTCGGGGTAATGAAAACCGAGTAAATAACTTTGTATTAATGTTTACTTAGCTATTGGGAGTGATTTCATAACAATTTACTAAGTTTAGAATTTTTTTTTTTTTTAAATTTTATTCGCACACCCGACCTTCAAACGAAAATTGGCGTTGATTGAAAAATCTGATTGATAAACGGTTTGGTTCTACTGAAAGATGACTTGATAAGGATCTATATGAATTAAATTTGAGTCAAATCCGAGGTTAGATGAGAGAGAATTGAAGCCTAGAATATAGAAAATTTCTAAATAACATATTTACCCTTATTATTAAATTTCTTCTTTTTTTTTTTTCAAAGGCAAAATAGTCATTTTAGTAAATTTTAATTTTAATTAAAGCAGCCTGAGAAGCAAACCCAGGCCACTTCTTCTCCTCGTCCAGTAACTCTTCCTCATTAATTTTAATTTTTTTTTTTATAATTCCTTCAAATCACTCAAATTTTAACCGATTAAAATTCTGTTTCTTGCTACAAATCACATCTACACGACACGATCTACACTTTAGGAGCTTCGTTTGGGTGATTCGGTTAAGGATTGAGCCGGAAAAAGAATAGTGTTACTATTCATAAATTTGGAATTTTTGAAATTACTTGCAATCCGGACGTCTTAGGGCTAAATTGACCCATCGGTATGGTTTCTAACTTCGTTGTTGTCGTATTTATGCATTTTTCGATAATTTACTGTTCATGTTAGTACTGTTCACGCTGAAAAATATTGTTCATCCCAGATAAATTTTTGTAAATTATACTTGTTTTAGGCTAGAATTAAACTGATTAGTTGTTAAATTAAGTGAAATTAAATTTTTTCGGAAAATATAAATAGTAACTGTATTGTTGTGCTGAATTTAGATTTTGAAATAATGTGTTATCATGCAGAATTAGTTAGTAAGAGTGAATTAAATATAATTGACACTTCGATTATTAATCGTTAGATTTTGATTATAGAAGAAAATAGAATTCAAAAAGGGGGGGAAAACCTTATTGTATATCAATGACGTAATTAAATTGTAAGTATGTATACTTAAATTATTATATTAATAATTAATATAAATGTGTTATAGATACGCCGAGGGAGCG
>JAXCLQ010066702.1:0-15026 GCA_035584115.1 Cedrela odorata | reverse complement strand
CAGAGGTATATTCTCTTGTGGTTAGACATACATCCATTAGAATCTTATTAGCTCTAGTAACAGTTCTAAACTTAGAATTAGAGCAAATGGATGTTATAATAACTTTTTTTACATGGAAAGCTTAATAAGGAAATTTACATGGTCCAGCCTGAAGGTTTTGTGGTTAAAGGCAAGGAAAAAATGGTAAGTTTGCTTGAAAAGTCACTTTATGGACTTAAGCAATCACCAAGGCAATGGAATATGAGGTTTGATGAATTTATGCATCATAAAAGATATACCCGAAGCTTGTTTTATTGTTGTGTATATTTCAAGAATAGTGGACACGGGGAGTTGATTTACTTGCTGATTTATGTGGATGACATGCTTATAGCATGTAAAGACATGGGAAAAATCAATAAGTTAAAACAAGAACTCAGCTCAAAATTTGATATGAAAGACATGGGTCTAGCTAAGAAAATTCTTGGAATAGAAATTAAAAGAAACAAAGAACATATACTAATGTTGCTGTCACAAAAGCAGTACATGTTGAAGATGTTAGAGAAATTTGGAATACAAGGTGCAAAGGCAATAAACACACTTTTTGCATTCCATTTTAAACTATCTTGTGTTCAAAGTCCTAAATCTGATTCGGAGAAGCTATTGATGGATAAAGTACCTTATGCTAGTGCAGTTAGAAGTTTGATGTATGCCATGGTGTGCACTAGACCTGATTTAGCTTACTCCGTCAGTGTTGTAAGGGGATTTATGGGAAATCCTAGTAAGAATCACTGGGCTGCTGTCAAATGGATATTAAGATATATCAAGGAAGCATCAATTTTAATCTTGTGTATGGAAAGAAAGGTTCAACAGAAGATGGTGTTGTAGGCTATGTTGATTCAGATTATGCATCTGATTCAGACAAAAGGAGATCTCCAACTGGATATGCGTTCATCCTATGTGGATGTGTAGTAAGTTGGAATTCTTCATTGTAGCAAGTTGTGGCGTTGTCAACAACAGAGGTTGAGTACATAGCAGCTATTGAATCTGTAAAAGAAGCTATATGGTTGAAAATAATCATATCTGAGCTGGGATTACCTCAAAGATTAGTAGCCATTTACTGTAATAGCCAAAGTGCAATCCAATTGGCCAAGCACCACGTGTTTCATGAGAGGACTAAACACATAGATGTAAAGTTGCATTTCATTCGTGAAGAGAATTCAACTAGTAGGATTAAGCTGCTTAAAGTTAGTACAGAGGACAACTCAGTTGATATGTTGTTGGAACAGATTGACTATTCTTTACTTGTTTACCATCGAAATGAAAAATAAAAAATAATGCATTTACGATTTTCTTGCTAAACCGAGAACTAGAAAATATCAGCAAGAACAACTGATACTTCAAATACTGAAAACAAGAAATTCATACAACATATGAACATAGAGGAATTTAAGTGGTTCAGTCACAAGGACCTGCATCCACTGCCAAGAACACTCAACACAAGATTTTATTAACCCCAAAGCAAGATTACACCTGAAGTTTTGCAGAAAACAAAACTCAATTTCACGCTCTGTTTTTCCTTTCCAGAAAATATCACTCTCTCTCTAGCTAAAATCATTCACTAGTTATTTAATCTTTTCTATTTCACTTACATTTCACAAAGAAGGATACTTTGAATATATAGGAATACAAAAGGTAGCTAATCAATCTTTGTTTTCGAGTAACTAACTCTAACTAAATAAATAGCTCAGCTACTAACTTCCAACTGGCATAGTAACAGATTATAACGGATTTTTAACCACCTTCACAAATTTCCACCTTGGTTTCAAATCTTTATTGATGTCCTTGGCTTTAACTCAATCTCTACTCCACCTGATCAATAACAACTAAGTCTAAACAATGTTTAAACTTGGATACTGTTAATGTTTTAGTAAGCATATCAGCAACATTCTCTTCAATGTGTACCTTTTCAAGTTTAATAAAACCTTTTGTAATTTCTTCTCTGATGAAGTGATACTTGACATTTACATGCTTTGTCCTCTCATGATACATTTGATTTTTGCTTAAATGTATGACATTATGGTTATCACACTTAATACATACTAACTTTTGCTGAACTCCCAATTTACCAATTAAACCTTGAAGCCATTTAGCTTCTTTAATTGCCTTAGCTATTGCAATATACTCGGCCTCAGTGGTAGAGAGAGCTACCACATGTTGTAATGTTGATTTCTAACTAATTAAGCATCCAAACAAAATAAACAGCTTTGCAGGAACTTAGACGAACCTAATCTACACCCCTTCCAGACCCGGGACTGCGTCGAACCTGAAAGAACTTGTCTCCATACTCGGGGCCGCGTCGAACCTGAAGTTGCCTTAGACTCGAGACGTATTAGTTTACATCATATTACATAATGTACTGTCTATACAGTCAACTGCCTATAATTATAAATACAACACTCAACATCAGCATAACACAAGATATCACTATAAGACTGCCACTTTGTACACAAAATGGACCCAACGACCCTAGTGACTGCGATGTAAACCATTTCCACAGATCGTGTCTTCATGATGCTGAAATGGTTTAGTAAACCCAAGTTCCTGCAAAACTAGAGAGCAGGGGGGCGAGTCTAAGGAGATTCAGTGAGTAGATGCTAAACATAACACTAACACAAAAGTTTCAGATAAATAAAAATAATTATATATATATATATATATAAATATGCGTTTGATAATTACTCAACTTAATCATAACTAAATTCGACATACTTATAAGGTACATCATCACACATACATCACTAGAAGAAATATGATGTTTATGGGCGTTACGTATTGTCGTCCTTTCAAACACATATTTAAATTCTCTGGTGCCTTGGGGCATTACGTATCGTCGTCCCCCAAGTCACTAGCACTGCTCTAAGGAATGTGACATCTAAGGCAGGGGAGTCCAGTGACATTACGTATCGACGTTCTCTTAGTCTCAAGTCTATAACCACAGCTGTGCACATGGTCTTTAAAGATAAAACAACTTAAGAATACTCAGGTCATATCAGACAACAATACTAGAATTTTGCTTTGAGTTCACGAAATAAATGAATCATACATACAACAATCAATCTTCAATCTCAATATTTCTTTCATACATACCATAGCCTCGAATCACCATCTATAATGTCATAATATTTTGACGTATCTTCAACATTTTCAAAGACAGTTTCAATATTCGTATCAATGATAGAATTTAATAGACCATGACTAGGTCAAGTTAAAGAATTTAATTCAGCCCTTACCACATGTATTTAAACATTTGCTTTACGTAATGATTTTATTTTCACGTTTTAATTTAACAAAATAAATCATTTGTATACAATCACACACAATATTAATAGCCGTTCTCAAAATACCACAACCCCAAGTCATAACTTATAATGCATAACAACTCAACACATCCGCGACACCTTTGAAAATAGTTTCAAAACCATAAAAGTCATAATTTCCATAAGGCCACAACCAAAGTAATTTAGAAAATTTAATTGAATTTTTCCAGTATGCATATTTCAAACATTAATTCCAAATAATTTTTGGGGAATAATTATCTACTCACCTATTCGGAATCGGTTAATTTAACTGAAGACGGAGTCGACGGATGTTCCGGTTGTCGATCTATAACAAATGACTTTTGTCAGAATTTATGGTTATAAATAAATATATAATAACTATATTATGCATGTACATTTTCCCCAATAAAATTCAGATATTTTAGATCACTACGGGGTTCAAACCAAATTTATCTAAGTCGGATGTTCACAAATTTATTTTTCGATTACTCTTAATAACACTTTACTGAACAGGGGACAACTTCACACTCTTGCTGGGATCAATCAGTAATGAATCTTAAGCTGATGGATACCCTAACAACAAGTCACTATAACATACAATTTACATGCAATCCATACCAAATCAAAGTCTATGTTTTAAAACCATAACCAAACACACACACTTACCACCTTGCTTGCTGGAAACTAAGCTTCCCTTTTTGCCTTTTTCTCCTTTCTTCCTTCTTTCTCTTTCCCTTTCTTTCTCTCCTTCTCACTCGGGCCAATCACCCTTTCTTCCTTTTTTCTTCTTCTTTTCTCTTCCTATCTCTCTCTCTTTCTCTCCCTTTCACTCGGCCAAACACCCTTTCTTCCCTTTTTTTTCTTCTTTTTATGAAATCATGTTCTTCGAACATAGGGGTAAAATGATTATTTAATGATATTTATTATCACATGTGCATGATTACGCCATTATGATGAGGTCGATAAGGTCGGATATTGAATCATGGCCAGTGGGCCTAATGTTTGGCCAGTAGGCCGGTTATTTGACTGTATACACAGAGAGGTAGCCTATGAACGGACCTATGAAAGGCCACATAGATGAATCGAGCCGCAGCGAGGCTGTATAAAGGGGATAAGTTATGGTAAGCCCACTGTGTGCTGTACACTTAGGTGCTGTTGTAGATACCCTATGGAAAGTCTTGGTGGCTTGATAGGGATCTCATGAATTTGATGGATATGACAAGGACAGTCACTCTATCACCAAGTGACTACTCGGGGCCAACATCAGTTAGACGGACGTTGTTTTATAATTGCATGTTTTGTAAGAAATAAATGGTTTTATAAAGAATGGTAAACAGTTTTCAGTTTTATAAATATACATTACATGTGGTTTTATGCATGAAAATGCTTACTGATGGTAAATGACATATGGGCAGATAAGCCATATCGAAAAGAATTGTCCAAGATTATAACGACTTAAGTTGACCGGACATTTCACTTAAAGTGTACCAAAGAACCAGCCTAGGGTTCAGACTAGAGTATTGCTTAGAACCAGGAAACAGGTTTAAGTAAAACCAGATGTGGTCACAAATATGATGTTTATCTTGGGTCAGCTCACATACATTCTTATATACCATAGATCTAATAGGTCTTTCATAAACATATATACCATTGGAGTAAGAAATGCTCAGTAAAAGTTGTTTTTAGACATTTTTGGGGTCATAGTTAGGAATACTGCCTTGGAAGTAGATAATATTAGTTTAAGGATCTAGGAATTTGATGCTATGTTAAGAATGGAATAGTTATCGCAACATCGAGTTTTGGTGGATATGTGAGTTTAGGGGAATCCGTTAGAGAATACCCTAGTTACAAATTAGTTTCCAGATGTATTTTCAGATGAGTTGCCCAGAATATCTCTAGAATGAGATTTCAAATTTTGGTATAGACTTTATGCCTAAAAATAACCCAATCTATATGCCTCCATATTGTATCACACCAGTAGAGCTCAAGGAGCTCAAGGTTTAGTTGTAAGAATTGATTTATGAGAGTTTCATTAAACCTAACTTTTTATCTTAGGATACACCTGTTTTTTTTTATAAAGAATAAAGACGGTACCTTGAGATTGTGTGTTGATTTTCACCAGTGGAACAAGGTGACCATCAGGAATGAGTACTCGATGCCCTGTATAGATTATCTCTTTAATCAGTTGCAAGTAGCAATTGTAATTTCTAAGATTGACTTGAGATAAGGGTAAAATTAGTTAAGGATTTGAGAGAATGATATTTATAAGACTCTCTTTAGAATAAGATACAAGCATTACAAGTTTTTCTAGTTGACAAGTTTATTAATCAAAGATATTTGTTTAGTAAAAGATTGAGAAACATATATATTATTCGGGTGATATTTTATAAGATATAAATTATAAGTAAAAAATCAAATCTCAATGTTATGATTTGAACCAATGTTACTGCATAAGATTTGGTATATACTTATATAATGCGATAATTAAAAGAGTAAAGAATTGAAGTTTTTGTTGATATCATTTTCATATATATCGTGATAATTATTCATGAGTTAGGTTAAATGATGTTACTGAATTCTTATATTGATGCAATCTTGAAATAGTATGGAACTCTATTGAAGACTAATTAATTGATTTTATGTAGTGTATTGATATTAGTCGACATGGTTTTAATGATTGGATGATTTTTTTTTCAAGTTATTTATGGTGACTTGAATTTATTGATATATATATATATATATATATATATGTGGGTTCAGAGAGATCTATGAGGTTGTTTTCAAGTACATGAGTTGGGGAGTATAATAAAATGTTGGAAAATTTTGAAGTGGTTTATGTTAAATTGCAGGTTAGATTTATCCAAATTATAGGGAAGACTCTGCCAAGAATTTTCTGGGCAAGATGTTAATAAATTGTGCACTTGAGTTATATTAAAGGAATACTAGTATTGTTTTAAGAATAATTATAAAGACCTAATGTAGGGATCGATGTAATTCCTACGTTTTTAGTTTCATAAAGTTTTTATAGTGGATGCATTACGATTACTACTTGTGTTAGAGATTATTGAAGGTACCTATAAGGATTTTAAGTCGATAATATATATTCATAGTTAAAATAATGATGAAATTTGATTGTGGGTCTTTGTATCAAATTTGAAAATATTTAAGGAGTTACTGAGGAAGTGTTCATATCATGGTCTTCCTGATTGACTGCTTGTAGAGACTTTCTAAAATGAACTAACCCATACAGTCAGGATTACCATAGATATAGCTGTAGGAAGTACTTTAATTGGGTAAACAAGCACAAGAGGCATATAGGCTATTAAAAGAAATAACTTGCAAAAAAATTATTAGTGGTCAAATGAAAGAGGTATGCCAAAGAGAATTCTAGGTATGTATGATGTAGATGACATAAGTATAATGAATGCCAATGTTGATTCTTTGGTAGGAATGATTGTAAGTTTGGTAAAGTGAATTATATTTCTAGTTGAGTTGTGATTGGTAGAAGATGCTCACATGAGTTTTGGTTGTATGCAAGCAGAACAAACTCAATTTGTTTCTAATTTTAAAGGCAACCTCATTTTCTTGAAACCTTATTGATCCATTAGGCCCAATCTCATTCTTTGACCTATTTATAATTAATTCACTTTTCAAATTATTAATCTTTTACGTTCGAAAAAATTTAATTCTGATTACCAAAACTTTAGTATAACCATTACGTAAAATTTCAATGTTACAAGTTAAAACCAAGTGATCGCATAGAAGTTAGTCGACACTCTAGGAAGAAAACTATTATGCTTTGCTTGAGAAGATTGGCAATGCAGTGCATGTTGCATCAAACTTAATAGTAAATACTAATTCAAATTGAAAAACAAAATATGATATGGTTTAAGTTCTTAAATTAAGTTGGATAACAATGTTTAGGATCCGTTTAGAAGTGCTAATGAAAAAGTGTTGAAACTAAAAACTAAAAATAGTATGAAGTCAACATAAACTGGAAATTGAAGAATATGAATTATAAAGTTCAAATTAGCATACAAGAAATATAGAGTCTATTATCGCCTAGCATGATCACAGACAAAATATACAAATTTCAAAAGCCAATAATTACACCAATCGATACATGCTTCAATGAAAAAAAACCATAGCTTTCGCCAACATGAGTTAACCCAAAGGATTACAAACAACCCTAATAAGAATGTGACAAAGGATGCACCAAAACTCCAAATGAATGACTTCGTATCTATTGCAGTCTCGTCTTCTTCTTCTCCATTGGAAGGGTGTACTGGTATTTCTTCTACAATACTGATGCAACTCTTATCAATTGTCTCACCACAAAGACCAGGGTTTCCTATATAACTATTGTCAGTAAATGTGGCAAATTGTTCTTTGTCTGGGATTTGTCCGGTCAAGTAGTTGTATGACACGTTGAAAGTAGATAAATAGTTGAGTTCTATCAGTTGAAGAGGAATTTGACCACTTAATCTATTGTAGGAAAGGTCTAGACTCTCTATCATTTTCAGGTTGGAAAAGCTCTTCGGTATAGGACCTGACAATGAATTATGAGACAAATTCAATCCTCGAATTTCTTGAAGTTCTCCAATTTCTGTTGGAATTGCTCCAGTTAATTCGTTGCATGACAAATCCAGTCCAGCCATATAATTAAGATTACTGCCATTGTAAAATTCATATCTATTCTTTGTCACAAACTCAACTTCTACTCGTTGATCTACTGCTGCACGACTGTCTCCACCCAACCCTAAGTAAGGAGTGGTATTATAGTAAGTACCAATTGAACCAACATCTAAATTCGAAGAATACTTAATGTTGGATCCATACAAATCATCATTTTCCACTTTCCAGAACAACACATCTTTCAAACATGAAGGTATTGATCCATTAAGTTTATTATGTGAAAGATCCAATATACCTAATTTTTGTAACTGACACAGTTGATTAGGAATATGTCCTTGTAGTTGATTCCCTCCGAAAAGCAGAACACGCAAATCTGAATACTCATTGATCTGCTGAGGAATTCTACCGAAAAAATCATTATCCCTCAAATCTAAAGTCATTACTTTGGAGCTTCTAAACAAAAAATTTGGAATTAACCCTCCTAGAGCATTCTTTTGCATATAAATGTGCTGCACTGATGAAAGATTCAAGGAAGATGTCATGGATCCAGACAAATTATTTTCAGAGACATCTAAAATTCTAAGAAATTCAAGACCGTTGAGTTGGAAGGGAATATTACCTTCCAAACGATTTTTTGACATTAAAAGAACTCCAAGTCTTGAAAGGTTACCAACCCAAGAGGGAATGTGACCAGATAACTTGTTATTGGATATATCTAAGACATTTAATGTAGTGGAATTCAATAACCCGTCCTTAATTTTACCACTAAAGTGATTGTTGTCCAAATATAACCACTCTAATCTTGTCAAGTTCATATATTTAGGAAAAATTTTCCCATAGAAATTATTTTCAGACAAATCTAACCACCATAGTGAGATGCAACCAGTGAAAACAGGTTCAGATAGTTCTCCAAAAAATTTGTTTCTAGAAAAATCCATTAAAGAGAGTGTTTTCATCTCAGCTATTGAAGAAGGAATGTTGCCTTCAAAATTGTTTTTGGACATATCCATGTAAACTATTTCTGGAAGAATGGTACCTATATTTTGTGGGAGCTTTTCAGTGAAATTGTTATTAGAAAGATCCAGATGAAGCAATTCATGTTTGGAATTAGGAAGTTGGAGAATTCCTGTGAATGAATTGTTCCTCAAAACCAAAGCTTCTAATTTTGTGTTGTTTTGTAACAACCAAGTTGGGAAATTGCCAACCAACTTATTATGAGAGAGGTCAAGGAATTTTAAGTTGTGCTGGTGTAAAAGAAAACTAGGAATGGTTCCATTTAAGTTGCAATAGGATAAACAAAATACCTTCAATTGAAATGTAGAGAGCCAATTTTCACTTTTCAGTTGTAACCTATTGTTTTGTGTGGAGAGTAGGAAAACCTCAAGCTTTGAATGATTGACCAATGAACTAAGAGAAAAAATTCCTTCAAAGTTGTTGTAAGAAAGATCCAAATATTCAAGGGACATGAGGTTTGCAATAACAGATGGTAAGTTTCCACTAAATTGGTTGTAAGAAATATCAAGAACCTTGAGGCTAGTCAAGTTATTGAGACATTGAGGAAGACCACCTGTTAAATTATTTTGTGTGAGATGCAACTCGACAAGATTCTTCAACTCACATATTCCTGAAAAATTAGAAGGAAAATAATAAAAACCAATATAAAAAGAATAGACATAAGAATTATTAAGTACTTTTTATCGTTTTGGGTAAAAGGGTTTGTCTTAAACAAAATATTTAACCTAGTTTATACACTTATTTGACACAAGGGAGTAGTTTGACAACCAACTAGTCTCTAAACTAAAATAATTAATATAAATATTGAATACGTACATCTAGTACAAAATGTTAAAATTTACCTTGATTTTCTAAAGAACCGTTTAGATTATTCTCACTTAGATCCAGTACTTTCAAATTTCTAAAGTTTGATAGTCCTGCACCAAAAAGAAAGAAATGATAGGTGTTTTCTTTATAAAAAAAAAGCTGAAAACTTTAGATATACAAAATTAAAATGTTACCATTTATTCTATTATCGCTTAAATCCAACACTTCCAGATTTCTCAGTTTTGATAATTCTGCATAAAATAAAAAGTAACCAAAATTTATATTTATATATATATATATATATATATCATTTTGAAAAAAAAATTATTTTTGCACAAAGAAGTTTGGAGAAAGCTAGAAAGTCACACCATTAAAGAAATGGGGGACCATGTAAAAAGTCAATTTTCATCAGAGTATACATATAAAATTAAGTGTACAAAATGTTAAAATTTACCTTGGCTTTCAAAATAACCATTTATATTATTACCACGTAGATACAATTCTTTCAAATTTCTAAGTTTTGATAATCCTACACCAAGAAAAAAGAAATGATGTTAGTCTTAGATACGATGTTATTATATTACTTTTTCAACTTTATTTTAAAGTTCTAATACCAAATATATTAATTTAATAAGTCTATCTAGTTACTAAATTTGTTTAGTTTCAATTCTATTAGTTAATAAAATTATGAATTTATTTTTAATAATATTTTATATTAATTAATTATTAAAGTTTAAAAATAATACATATTATAATTTTTAACATAAAATAATAATATTTTATATTAATGGATTATTAAAAAAATTAATGATCCAACTCATTGTAATGCAAACTTTGCCATTGGTTTATTTAGTTTGTTAGTTTTTAATGAAAATAATAAGCTATTTTAGATACCAATTATTACAAATTATAAAATATTTTTTTTATGTATTTATTTAATTTTTAAATAAAAATATTTTTATTTTCACTAAATTTATTTAAATAATATTATGTTATTAATTATGTTAATTATTTTATTGTTAACATAAAAATATTAATATGAGTTATTGGAATATATTTGTGTATGATTAAAATTTTATGAAATAAATGTATGTTATAAAAAAATTACAAGAGTTTTATGATAATTTTTTTAAATAAACATTTAGTGTAGTTAGAATCTAAACAAATATTTGTCAAATTTGCAAGTTTTAAATTATATTTGATTTCAGTTTAATATGTCAAGACTTTTTGTCCTAATATGTACTATGATTTTTATTTTTCAAATATGTAAAGAAGCAACTTTAATTCTACAAATTTAAATATTACCTTGCCATGTCGTGGATTCATTTATTCTATTGAAACGTAGATCCAAAACTTTTAATTTTGTCAAATTTGCTAATTCTGTAATAAGGAAAAAAATAGTTAAAAAGAAAAAGAATATGACAATAAAAAGTAAATCTTATTAAAATAAGAATACATCACTTTAAAATAAGTACCTATACTTGGTTTACATTAATTTAAAATAAGGGTGATTACCTGCCAACTCACTTATTCTATTACTCCTTAGAAATAACTTTTCCAAATTTATCAAATTTGCTAATCCTGCACATAAAAAAAATAAACAAAATATGGATTTTAAAAATTATAATAATTCTTAACAACAATAATAAAAATAATATTATTTTTATTTAAAAAATTAAATAGACTAACAATTAGTATCTAAAAAATATTGTTGTTGCTATTATAAAACTAACTAACTAAATAGACCAATAGGCATTTGGATATATTATTATAAAATTTTTAATAATTTATTGACATAAAATATTATTATTTTATGTTAAAAACTAAAATACTAAAATATTTCAGTTAAGATGGATACTGTTATTTTATAAATTTTAATAATTAATTTAATTTAATTTAAATTAACAATATATTAAAAATAATTAATATGAGTTAACAGAATATATTTGAATATGTTAAAAAATTTATAAAATAAATGTATGCTATAATACAATCATTATAGGTTTTAAAAATTAGATATACAATGATTAAATTTTTTATGATATATATGGAAGTATACCTTGATTCGGTTTAAGACCTTCAATTCTATTCCAACGAAGAATCAAAGTGGTAAGTGAAGTTAATGTAGTCAAATATGGTAATACACTGGCGTTGAAGTTATTATAACCAAGATTTAACATCTTCAGCTGCTTCAAACTCCCAAAACTATCATAATTAGCTGCAAAGGCATGTAATATATTGTTAATGTAGTCAGTGATGATATTGAGTTTTCAATTTTCAATTCATTATAAACCAACAAATTATCCTAAATTAAGTAATACTGAAATATTGAGAAAGTCATTAGCGCAAAGTAAATACATGTACCTTTATTCACTTTCCATCCTTCAAAGTTATTCCAAGATAAATCAAGACTTTGCAATTCTTGAAAAGGAAGAAACAATGAAAAGTTTAGAGTTGGAAATCCATCATAATAGTTGCTTTGCCTGGTGTCACCGAGTGAGAGCTCCATCACTTGTCGTGTGATGGCGTTGCACTGAACTCTCTCCCAACCACAACAATCAGACATTGGATCATCAACCCATGAAGTAAGAATATCCTCTGCATATTCTTTATCACTGACTGATATAAAGAAGCTCTTAATTTGTAATAAACTAATTCTCTCATTTTCCAAACAACCTTTGCATCCATCTGTCTGAAACGAAACTATTAAAATAAAAGATAAAAAAAACTTGAGGAAGAAAGTTTCCATTGGAAGATGAGAACCTTTCGTTTGCTCTTTAAATTATAAGGTGAATATGTAATATAATGAGAAATGATTCATTATATATACCAAAATATCATCAGATACCTGCCTGTATGATGGACTACCAACTTGATTGGCCGAGGAATGACAACCACACAACCAAAAAGAAATATCTTAACTGTAAATGTGATTATTGTGTCAAGTCCAACTTTCTACGAAACAACCAATATAATTTTTCTACGAAATTATATTGACCGAGTGACAAAATTTTCTCCCTCACGTGGTTGAAATTCGATGGGTCCTCATATTCAAATTTTAGCGGAATTGAAAATCAATTTATTTAGCAATTCCAATTAATTAATATTTTCCACAACTTCTACTGATCTCTCGTTAATTATTCATTGAATTTAATTCTACGATTATCATTCATCTCAATCTCTGATTATCGGTTCATTAATATTAGCCACCAAATTTATTTGGTCTTATTATTTAGTTAATATGTTGGATGGGTGTCTACAGATGACATGATACACTTACTCCACTAACACTTTCTCCTAAAAGAAATATCAATGTAATTTCTTCTGACCAAGCTAACTTTCTACAAAAATATATATATATTTTTTATAATTTTGGATACAGGTGAATTGAACTTTCTCAGTAAAATTAAACCAAATAAATAAAGAAAGAAAGAAAGTCGGAGTTTGTTATCTTCGTCAATCGGTTTGAGATTGACATTCAAATATTGACCGAATGACAATTTTCTCTAATCACTTGCTTGAATTTTCTTCTTATATATATGATAGACTAGCAGCCACGCAACTAAAAAGAAATATCTCAACTGGAAATGTAGTTCAACATACGACTTTCTACAAAATAAATCAATATTATTTTATTGAAACTAAAAGGCCTAACTTTTTTCTCATAATATATTCTCCTACAAAATTTTCTCCTTTTAGTGGTTGAATTTTCTAGCTTGGAGTTACATATGGATACCTATATCATGCAGAATCTATTCAGATTGGTTATACCTATATTCTCATCCCAACCTTCAAACTTTTTGTTAGATAAGTCAAGGGTTTACAATTCTTGGAAAGGGAGAAATAATGACAAATTTAGAATTGGAAATCTATCCGAATAGTTATCATAGTTGATTTCCATTGTCCAATTGAGTGAGAGTTCTATCACACGTTTTGTGGTAATATAGCACTGAACTCCGTCCCAAACACAACAATCAGAAATTGAATCATCAATCCATGCAATAAAAATATTGTTTCATTGATATAAAGAAGTTCTTGATTTCTAGGAGACCAATCCTCTCTTTTTCCAAGCAACCTCTATATCCATCTATCTAAAAGAAAGCTATTAAAATCAGCGATGTTAAGAACTTAATGAAGAATGTTTCCATAGAAAGTTGGCAACGTTTCATTTGCTCTCAAAATGCTTCTCTCTTGAACTATAACGTTGATATGTGATGAGAAATGATGTATTATAAATAAATAAAAATATCAACACATCCCTACATGACAAACTCTCAATTTGATCCAGACAACTAAAACGAAATATCTTAAGTGGAAATGTAACTATTGTATCTAAGACCAACTTTTCGCGTCCACCACCTTCTACGAAAATACCTCATTGAAATTTGTGTACTTAGCTGGCAAAGTTGACGAGAGAAGCTTACTTATTAGACCTTTATATAAGGAATCTTTGATTTTATGAGTGCTGTTGGCCCACTCCATTTAAAGAGTCCTAAAATTAGAATTTTGCCCAATTTGAAAATCAATTCATTTTCCAACTCCGTAACCTTTCATTATTATAAATTAAGAAAATATCTGGTAGAGTTGCGATTTGATTTGCCAAGGAATACCAACCATTCCACTAATTTCTTCTAACCATATCAACTTTCTGCAATATCTCTTTTCTTACATTTAATTTTCGACAGATGCAATGGACCTTCTCTACCGACTGCTTAGAAGATCAAAAGTTGACATACAACATCAACATCTATTATCTTTTTGCTCATAATGTATCTGAAAAGTGATTATTTCATAAATCAATCAAAAATAATCTAAAATACAACAGCTATAAACACGTCATTTTACTGTTTTGTTCCATCCATGCTTTATATAAGTTAAGATAGAATATAAGATATAAGTTATAGAAAACAAATGCCACAATCAAAGAATTTTAAAAGAAATTATATATATATATATATATATATTGGAGTTCCTCAAGGTCGTAGTTCAGTGATACGTGTCTTGAATTATTTATTAGGATATATATATATATATATATATATAGATAGATAGATAGATAGATTGGAGTTCCTCAAGGTCGTAGTTCAGTGATACGTGTCTTGAATCATTTGTTAGGCAGACAGCTGCAATATGGATAGTTAAAGTGAAGCAATTATTTTCCAGTACGCATGCTTTTTATTCTATGACTGGCGTTGCCATGTCTCTTTCCATTCATGCTTTCAGGAATCATCCTACTTCTACACGATTGGACGT